>JAAVMA010000042.1:0-289652 GCA_022985105.1 Penicillium ochrochloron
GGTAATATATTGTATTATAGTGGTTTAATTACATGAAGTCGTAATAAAAGGGTGGCAGAATATTAGTCATGAAGTAGGGGTAGAAGTACCACGCTAACATTATCATTGACACCGACCATCGTAAAGAAAGTGGCTAAAATTAGTAAACAAAGAACTAGCGTAAATATTATAATATAAATAGACGCGTTTTTCCCTCTCTAAGAAATTTTCTTCTACTTTAATAACTCTCGACTCTCTATCCTCTTCCTCTCTCCTACTTTTATAAGCTCCTACTCTTAAAATAGGTAAGTTAAAGCCTTCTAATAGCTTCCTAAAGCTCTTAAACTAATACGAATAATAGTTTCTACTCGTTCTTAGGCTAGAAGTCCCCCGCGGGATCCTTCTAGTCTCGATCTCTTACCTTTAGGCGTCCTTCTCTCTATAGAAGTAAGCCCTCGTGCCCGTCCTACCCTAACCTTAGTTACTAGAATAGGCCGTTTAGTCCCTTACGTTCCTAGTCTTAATAGAAATAACGAGACTTAGACTACTACTAGTTAACGTCGCGTTAGTAGTATCCGGAAGCGTAAGACTACTAGTACTAGCGCTACGAGAGCGGCTAAAATCGTAAAGACTGCCTAGACTATAGAGATAACTAGCGGTAATAGGGGTACTAGAGGTAGTACTAGCACGCTATTTAACGCTTCCGCTACGTAGTTACCTAATACTAATTCTTATAAGTAATAGAATTCTCCTTTTTCGACGCTTCTACTAACTTTCGTAGCCCTTATTAGCTTAGATTCTTGTAATAACCCGCTAAAGTTAGCTTTTATCTCTACTACTAAAAAGTCGTTATTAGTAGTTACTCTAGTTTAGGACGTTAACTAGCGTAATAGAGCTAAATCGCTAAATACTTCTAGTTAGTAATAGGCTACTTATATTTAGTAATATAGTCTTTAGGCCCTATTTAGTTCCTCCTATACTAGTTATAGGCTCTAGAAGGGCCCTTTTAGGTCCTACTACGTGCTTATTATTAGGGGCGACTTAACCTTCCGCGGTGCTTATAGTAATTATTCGTTTAATTCCGGAGGTACTAACTACTCCTTACGCTTTAACTTAATCCCTAACTAGGTTAAACTAGAGCTAGCCGCCTAGAATACTAACTATCCTACGCTAAAGGATCCTTCCGTAAGTTCCTATTTCTATACTTTAAGCTATTCTAATAGCTAACGTTCTTAAACTTTTAGATCCTAACTCCTATTAAGCGCCGCGCTAGACGCGTTTTAGAGACTCCCGGACCCTCTAGTAATACTAGAAATACTCTAACTAATCCTCTTAGGTCCCTTTTAGCTACTCTTCCTTCTATTTCGTAGCTAATAGTAGCTCTAGTTACCCTAAAGTTAACTTCTACTCTTGTTCCTAGGTAATAGGATACGAACGTTACTAAGACTACCGTAGCTAGACCCTAGAGTAATACCTAGCTAATCTCTTCTCTTAGGGATCCTACCGTTTAGAATCCTAACGATACTTTAGCTACTCTTATAGTCTTTAACGCTCTTCTAGAGATAATTACTCGCCTTAAGAGTAACTAATAGGTTCTAGATAAGTACCTAGTAAGTAAGAGGGTCCTTAAGCCTAAGGATATCTTTATAAATAAGAAGGATAATAAGAGTCTTAGGAGGAACCCTTTTTTAGACTTTATTTAGTGTTCTCCTCCTTTAGTTTTATTTTTAGCGTTAATAGTAGTTAGCGATAAGGAGAATTTACTAGCGTGCTTAAGCTTTAGTTTATATATAGCGTTTTAGACCTAGTTAGTAGACTTTTATAGGTGTTTAATATTATTAAAATATTATTTAAATCTATTCTATTAAAGTACTACTTCTATCTCCTTTCGTAGGTCTATAGCCTAGATTATAATAGCTATTAGGCTATCGAAAAGGGTCCTTTTGTGAGTATTAGTGTTCTAAGGCTTATTTTAGACTAACTAGGAAGATTCTTCTAGATCCTCCTTCTCGCTATTTCTCTCGGACGATAGCGATTAGAGCTTCTCTTAATCTCTTATTAGCTTTCGTGAACGTTTATTCCTTAATATTTATTGCTTCTAGCGACGTTTAAGAGTAATTTCTCTAGTTCCGTTATCGACTTCTCTCGCGGAATTATTACTCTCCCCTACTTACTTTAGGCATATACTATTAGCCTGAAATACCTCCTATTCTTCGTGAGTAAATATAGATAGTTCGTAGTAAGTAGGTAGAGAGTTATCCTATTTAAGGACTTTTAAGATCTCTTTAGGCTTTTTTAACTATAGATCTTTCCTATAGAGAGCGCTCTAAGTAGCTTAGGACGTCTATAGGGCGTATAGGTCCTCTATATTAGCTTTAATAAGGTAAGATCTATTAATTAGATAGCGAAGAACGTAGCTATTTAGCTCTGCTAGTACGTAAGTACTAAGTAGATAGGCGTTAATAACCTTAAAAGGCCTAAACTACTTACTCTCGTACTTCCGCGGTGATTTATTTTAGACTAAGACCTAGGTATCTTTTTTAAAGCTTATCTTTATAACTAAGCTATTACGTACACGATTTATCTTAATAGCGCGAGTAAGTAAGAGTTTATTAGGTTTCTTCCGCGTATTACTCACGTTCTAGAGCTCTCTAATCCTTTCTATAAAGGATAGAGCATCCTTTAATAAATCGTTACCTAGTAGCTAAGGGTAAATCCTATATATAAGGTAGAATAGACTAAAGCTAGTTATAGTATATTCGCGGATCTAGGCGGTAATAACTACTGTCGGATTATTGCCGTGGGCATAAATCCTGGGGGTGCACGAAGCGTTCGTGCTGGTCGATCGAATACCACGATTATGGAAGGATGACGAAAGCGTACGAATAGAGAAGGGTCGGCAGCAAACTAGTTGAACAGTGGAGGGCCAACGTAGTGTAATCAGAATTGCCTTGAGCTCTACTCGTGAATAAAAAGGGTGTCAAACTTGTTGTATTTCACTAGGGAAACAGGCAGTATTTATAACTTTAGGTACACAGTAGAATGTCATAGGAAAAGACTCATGAAAATCCGAAATAACATAGGGGCATACGAGAGTGTTAGGAAACTCGTTGCTTTTTCTATCTGATGTGATAGTTAATATCTATTATCGCTGATCGTGGAGTATTTAATCCGATATAGCTCCGATTGGTCTGATGTGTGCATTGCTTATGCACACGCTTAGTGCGGGGTAGCACCTATATATGTTGACACACCCCCTCAGCTCTCGATGTGATAAAAGAATAAGATTAAAGTGAGAGCTGAATGAGATAAAACAAAGAAGATAGGATAAAAAGCCTTCTAGGAGATAGAGAGGATTTCTATGCCTAGCTATTGAACGAAGGTAGCATGTTTTTCTGTGGGAAAACGCTTAGTAAGTCTATTAGCTAGCATTTCGGCTAATTTAACCTATTCAATTCGCAGCCGTTTCGCCTGAACTTCCTGTCGAATCTAAAGCTAGTGTATATCGACGTGGCGAAGTTTAGTCTAAAAAGAGGATTTCTCTCTTATAAGCAGGTCAACTATTTGCTTATTATCACATTAAATTATATCTAATTAGTCAGGATCGAATTAGATAAAAGAGAAGAGTCGTTTAATCTAATATAGCTGCTTAGCTACGTGGCTAATCGCAAGCAATTCGGCTTCGGTTATTAACGTGGTGATAGTCTTCTACTTGCGCGATTTCTATTCAATCAGGCCTCCGAATAGGCAAAAGATAAATCCTTTAGAGCTCTTTCGATCATGATTATTAGCAAAGCTTACATCTAAGGTAGCAGTAAAGATAGAAGCTCTTATTTCGCTATCAAAACAGAGGGAAAGGTGTTTCGTCTAATATAGGTAAGAGATTAGATAATCAGCAGCTTATAAGTGCTTCTCGTTGCAGCGAGTAAGCGACTTTACTAGTAATTAGTTAGCAAATGCAGTATCTAGTCTAGTCTAGACGGCAGGGAACAAAGTTAATCCACATTTCTGCTAAAATAGCTTAATAACCTTCGGATTAATTAGTTTTGATAGGATAGGATCAAGCTTTTAAGTGGTAGGTAGTAGTATATTAATTATTCTATTGTTAGTTATATTAAACCGTGCAGCAACCTTTTTAATATAGGCTACTTGATTTAGCTAGGTCTTTCGTTTTAATCGGTCTCGCACAATTCGAATACTAATAAATTAGGTTAATTCGCCATAATCTTTTATCTTAAAGCGTTATAAGAGAAGACCTTTAATTTGCTAAGCGTGCTTGCTCTCACTTCGATAATAGATAGCAAGGAAATCATCAACAAATACTATAATAACCATACGGTTATTAGTGTAAAGGGTAGGGTTATTAGGGCAAGATTTAAATCTAAGTAAGAGAAGTATCTCTTTAATATTATCTTCCTATCTCTTACTAGCGATTCGTAGACTATATACTACCTTATGTAGGCGAAGAATTATTGACCTATAGTAGCCTAATCCTAGTGGATATCGGTAGTAAACTTCTTCTTTTAGCGTGCTATTTAGAAACGTATTAATAGTATCTATTTAAAAGGTTTCAAGGTTATATCTTGTCATAATCGCGATAAGCGTGCGAAAGGTTCTAGCAGCAAGTGTGCTAGTGCGAGCGTCTTGATCGTTAAGGATTTAGGTATCTCCTCGCATATATAAGCGTGCTTTGCATCGTATAAGATAGCCTAATTCATCTAATTTATAGGTAAATACCTATCTTATTAGGATTAATTAGTGGCGAGGGCAATCTAATTAATCGAGGTCTTTGCAATTCGTCTAATGTGTGTGTGTGATAAGGTTTGCATTAATTAGTTCGAATGTATGCATATTAAGCAGCTTATTAAATTCAATCTGCATAGCTTGACGAAATTGGCTTTCAAAAGGGTGGCTGACTAGCTAATAATAGCCGGAAGGTGCTAGTAGAATTAATGAAATAAGGACCTTTAGTTGCTTGTTTTGGCCTAGCAGGAAGGCTTATAAGAATAAAGTAAGGTTAATGTGAGGCTGTTTAATTTTATCTTGGTCTCGGCTAGTATCTAAGTTAGATCGTAGTCGTTTTGGTGGTATAGAGAGAGGTTTATAGCCGGAAGGGTCGAAGTTAGTATTATTAATCAGCACGAATAGTTGTTGTCCTGATGTATTATTGTTTTCGTCTGAATTAGTAGTGTTTTAGTCTGAATCGTCGGCGGATTCATCTAATTTTAGATCAAGTGGAGGAGTAAGCAGTTGATCTCCTAGGATTTTATCGTTGTTATCCTGTTGGTTGTATAGCTCGTTTATATTAGAAGTGAGCTAAATGTGAGGTGAATCTGACGTTTAAGAGAGTGTAGCATGATCTACTTTAGTAGTAGTAGTGCTTTCACTAGTGCCTTCACCCCCTAGTTCTTGCTGTATCTCTTAGTATATAACGTTAATATCATCAAGGATTCGTGTGGCTTCTTTATTTTTAAGAGTATTAATTGACTGTGATAGATTAGTCTCTTCGTAGACACGTATCTTTTGATTAGGTAAGGAAGGATTGTAGAATTCTTCTTCGTTGAATTACACGTCTCGTGCACGAATGATTCAGCGATAGGTAGGTATCTAAATGCGCTAAATATTGTGTGCTTTATAGCCTACTAGGTAGCCGATAGCTACGCGTGGTGCAAGCTTAGCTAGCCTTAGTAGCTTAGTAATGCGAGCGTAGGCCTTGCATCCGAAGATTCTGATATTGGATAGATCTGGTTTGGTCTGAAGCTAATATGGTGCTCTATCACCTAGATAGGCTGCGAGTACTTCGTGAGGTGATTGCTAATTAAGAGATCGATGAGGAATGCGGTTTTGAATATAAATAGCTGTCTTAGCTGCCTTAGGCCAAAGATAGCCTAGTAGATTTGAATTAATTACTATCTGTCTAGCTATCTTTGATATTAATGCACCATAACGCTTAGCGTAGCCGTTTTGATCAGGCTAATAGGGTAGTATGGTCTCTAGGTTGATTCCACGCGAAGGTGCTTCTTAGCTAAAGAAGTTAGATAGGGCTTGTTCGTTATTAGAATAGATAGTGAGAACGCGAAGGTTAAATTGCTTTTGGACGAAATCGATCTGATTATAGAGAGATTGAGATGAATTAGTCTTAGAAGAGAGATCTTTAGCTAGTTGATACTTTGTGACAGGATTAACTGAGTGTGAAAGGTATAACGTTTTCGTGAGCGATTGCTCAAAGTGTATAAGGTCCTAGTGTATTGATTTGAATAGTCGAGTATACTACATTAGTAGTCGAGAGATTTAACGTGGTGAATTAGCTAGTTTGCATGCTTCGTAGTAGCTAATAGGTAAGGATATATCTTTAATAGTGATGTTTGATGCATGCTATGATAGGCGTGTTATGACGTCTTGGCTAATGTGACCTAGTCTCCGGTGCTATTAGTCAATCGTGCTATCTAGCTGCTTCTTCGTATATGACGATAGAGCAACTTTGCTGAATTAGTTAGTAAGGGGAGATACATAATTATGTAAAGCAGAAGTAAGAGATAGGTGAGAGATAGGTAAAGAAAGAGAGACATAATTAGCAGTATAGCGCCCTATGTCTATCGTTTCATCCTATTTAATTAGATAAATGCCGGATTTCGCATTTAATCGATAGATAGGTGTTCCATTTTTCTCTTCTAGCATGCATTCTCTGCTATTAAGATAGATTCTAGCGCTTACAGCACGTTCTGCTGATATAAGGTTAATATAGAATCCTAGGTAGTATACGACATGCTTCAAAGGAAAGGTAGTTCTATTAAGAGACTTCGTTAGGGTGACTTTAAGCTCTCCGTAGCCAAGGATAGTGGTCTCGGTGTTGCCAACCATAACAGAGGAAACGATTAGCCTATAGTTTAACAGTAGATCTCTGTTGTTCGTAATATAGATAGATACTCTAGTATCATAGCACCAAATGTTATTCTTCTTAGCTAAGACCTAAATTATGCTCATTACTTTGCTATCATCACTTCGGAAGATATCGTCGGCTTGCTACTTAGGTATATAGGCTAAGAATACCTCTCTGTTAGTTGTTTCGTTATCATCAGCTTCTTTATCAGCAGATTCGGTAGATTTGTCTAATTTCTAATACTTTTTCATCGCATATTAATAGGCCTTTTTGAATGCTAGCGAGGTTTTATATCGTCGTTTTAGTGCTTACTAGGCTTTCTTGCTAGGCTTCCAATCCTTTAGCCTAACTAGAGGGTTAACGTAGCTGTATTAGTCGAAATTATAGTCGCCGTTACTTAGTGGACTCCTATATAGATAGGTGCCCTTTCGGCCTAATTTCACTTACTTTTCGTCTGATTCGTCGTCATCAGGCTTTCGGCCCTAATAGGTCTGGTGTGCAATCTATCGCCTATTAGTAGGCTATATAATTAGTCGATACTAGTCAACGAACAGGTTGACTAGCTTAGTCAGGGTAGGCTTATGTGAGCCCTATATAATTAAATTATACTAGAAAGTGTAGAAGCTTTAGTCGCTTAGTTAAATAGCTTCTAGGAAATCGTAGACTAAAGAGAGAGGATCTTAGAAGTGAGAGATATTAGCCTAATTTCCTTCTAATTAGCAGATAATCCATTTCTAGCCCTAGATAGCTAGTAGAGAGGATTTAGCCAGTAGTGCTTAACGTTTAATTACATCCTAATCGCGTAGGATTTAGCGGTTCTTCGATTAGTCTAATCTAGCAAATATAGCACGTAGCTATTTAATAGCATTATATAGAGATAGGCCGTTAATAATCCTTCTTCCCTTAGGTATAAGAGATGATTAAATTCCTTGCTTAAGCGATTAAATTAAGCGTATGTATTACTTATAATTAGATTTAGATAACTTATATTCGCTAAGAAGGATCTTATAGATTAACAATTAGTCTAATATAAGGTCAATTAGGCGTGTAGGGATCTTTTAGTCTAATTTAACCACATCGGATAGCTATAGCTTAGTTAGCTCCTACGGCGGTGTAGAAGGTTGTTTATTAGGATTAACGTATTACCACACACTATTCTCTAGTGCGTAGTCTTGCACGGCAGTAATCTAGGGGATCCAGTGCGCGTGGCATTTCAATAGGTAATTGAGCCATATAGCTCGAAAATTAGCTGAATCCATCACTTATAAGATGAAAGTGATAGAAAGATAAGATAAAAGTGAAGGTAAAGTGATTCTAAACGCTTTAGCAAAGGATTACAGCGATCGGGCTCATAACTATCGGATTATTACCGTGGGCATAAATCCTAGGGGTGCACGAAGCGTTCGTGCTGGTCGATCGAATACCACGATTATGGAAGGATGACGAAAGCGTACGAATAGAGAAGGGTCGGCAGCAAACTAGTTGAACAGTGGAGGGCCAACGTAGTGTAATCAGAATTGCCTTGAGCTCTACTCGTGAATAAAAAGGGTGTTAAACTTGTTGTATTTCACTAGGGAAACAGGCAGTATTTATAACTTTAGGTACATAGTAGAATGTCACAGGAAAAGACTCATAAAAATCCGAAATAACATAGGGGCATACGAGAGTGTTAGGAAACTCGTTGCTTTTTCCATCTGATGTGATAGTTGATATCTATCATCGCTGATCGTGGAGTATTCAATCCGATATAGCTCCGATTGGTCTGATGTGTGCATTGCTTATGCACACGCTTAGTGCGGGGTAGCACCCACACATGTTGACAACTACTTATATAAGGTATAGATCCTATACTTTCGTTAGCTTTCTTATTAGGAATTTCGTTAATATTTAACCTAGTAGTCTATTTAGGTTTTCTACCTTCCTATTTATTTAAGGGTAGTAAGGTATAGTAGTTCTATATCTTATTTTTAGAAGGTTTAGATAGTAGGTAACTACCCCTAAAAGAAGGTTTCGGCTATTATCTAAAATTACTTCTATAAGCGCTCTATAACTTATAAAGATCTATTCGTGTAAGAACTTGCCTAAAGCCTTCTTAGTTACTTTAGAGATAGCTTTAGCGACTAGCTAGCTAGTAGCGTAGTTAATTACTATAATAATCTACCTATTACTATTAGGGGTTATTAGTAGAATGCTAATTAGGTTAATTCCCTAGCGTTAGAATAGACGGATTCCTATAGTTACTATATATTAAGGAGCTTCCCTCTCGAGAGCTTGTTTAGAACCTTACGAAACTTAGTAGTTCGGGCACGAATATACGGTATTTTTAATGTCTTTTCGTATCTATAGCTACTACACCCGTAGGCGGATAGCTTCGTTTAGGCTAGGCTAACCTAAGTAGCCGAATTCTAAATATATACGGTTTATAAGGTCTCTATAAAGAATAGGCTCTAGGTATAGTATAACGAGCCTATCTTTATAGGTAAAAACGAGTTATTAGTTCGTTACGTTCTCGTCCGGATAGTCACGAAAGCTTAAGCGCGTAGTATACTTCCGGACGGTCTTAGTAACGGTTTTACAAGATAGTAATTCCCTAGTATTAAGGAATCGTATAGTCGCTTCTAACTATTCGTTTTTAGGGACTTTCCTAATAGTTAGTAACTCTATTAGAGTTATAGTAAGAGTAACGTCCTAAATTAGCTAGGATTAGGATATATTAGTAGGGCTATCCTCTACGAAGTTAGGCCTCCTACTTAACGTATCTAGGACTACTACGTCCGATCCCTTCTAATACTAAATCTTTAGATTATACTCTTAAAACTTATTAACCTAGCAAGCTAAACGCTTACTATAGGTTATAGTAGTCTATAGGTATTATAAACTTATATAGTTAGTAATAACTATAGTTTAGGTACTATTTTCGATATAGCGATCCTAGAGGTGTAGGGCCTCTTTAATAGCTAAAAGCTCCTTCTTATAGATAGGATAGTTTAATTCCGCCCTAGTTAGCTTCTATCTATTAAACGCGATAGGGTATAGTTATCCGTCCGGCCCTAGTTAGAGTAGAACTATTTTAATAGCCTATTTAGAAGCGTCTGTTTCGATAATAAAAGGTCTTAAACGGTTAGGTTAGATAAGGATAGATAAACTCGTTATTATTTCCTTAATTTTCCTAAAGGCGCTCTTATAGGTCACTATCTAGCGGATAGGGTAAAACTTCTACTTCTAGAGATCTACGTCTAGTTCCTTTAGGAGTTCGTAGAGCAAAACGTAGATTCTAGTAAAATCCTTAATAAAATAGTAATAGTACGTTACTAACCTAACGAATTAGTAGACCTCGTGGACGTTCTATAGCTTTAGCTAGTCTTAGATAATATTAATCTTTACTAGTATAGGCTAAATAGATCTATTCCCTAGGATATACCTATAAAAGTCTAGTTCTATAGTTAAGAAGACGTATTTATCTAGTTAGGTAATTAATTTTTCCTATTCGAGGACTTCTAGGACCTTCTAGAGATACTTATAGTGTTCCTCCTATATATTAGAGAAAATAAGGATATTATTAAGGTAAACGACCACGAATTTACCTAAATATAGGTAGAGGGACTCGTTTATTACTATCTAAAAGATCGTAGGAGTATTATAAAGACTAAACAATATAGCAAGCTATTTATACTTATCCTAGATAGTATTAAAAGTAGTCTTTAGTATTATATCTTTAGCTACCTAGACCTACTAGAACCTAGATATAAGGTTAATCTTCGAAAGGATCTTTACGCGCCTAATCTAATCTAGAAGCTCCTAGATATAGGATAATAAGTAGCTATTCTTAATCGTAAGTTAGTTTAAGGCACGGTAATTAATATATATCTACTACTTTCCGTTAGCTTTCTTAATAAAGATTATAGGAAAGCCTTATTATAAAGGGCTGAAGCAAGACTTGATTCAATCTAACTAGGCCAACATGCTATTTACAAAAAGCTTAAGGAGGGGAAGTTTATCCTACGCGTTCTCCACGTCAACATGCCAAGGTCTCGTGATACACGTGACCTATATCAGGCACTGGCCCGTGATAATACCCCCCTCCTAGTCTTAATCTTATTAGGGGCACGACGGCATAGGCTTTAGTGCTGATTTACTAGCGAATCACCTCCGAAATAGTGCCGTGCTACTTCTTAAAGGCATCTAAGGCGCTATAATCCCGCACTAAATCTAGCGTTTCCCACGTTTGTTTAGCCTATCCTCTTTATTTCACTAGCGCTTCGTCACGATATCCTCGTCCGATCTTCCTCCGTCGTATAGCTAGGATCTGCTCGACTTCGTATTCCTCTTCTCCGTTAACTAGTAGTAGTAGTAGCTACGAATCGTCTATTAGCTAAGATAGGAATGGGTCCGTTGCTACCGGACGAACTAATTTAATATAGAATACTAGGTGTATGCTAGTAGGTATATTAAGTTAGACGGTAAACGGTGACGGAACGTCTACTACTTAGTATCGAGTATATAGCTAATCTAACTTCTTTAACGGTTATCGTGTGCGTATATTCTAAAGGTTTAGCTAAACCTAATTATCCTTTTTATAGATAGGCGTAGCCTATTAACGTTAGTTCGCTTGCTCCTCTTAAAGGGCCTATACGGAAGCGATAGCGGCCTAGGCCTAATTAGTAGCTTCTCGTAGGCGATTCACGAACGTTTCGCCTACCTTTTATAGTAGGATTAAGGCGCCTTCTAGCTACCCTACTTCGTTAATACTAATCGGGTTAATATAGTAACCGTGGGTGAAGAAGAATAGTAAGATTCTAGTTAAAGTAGTATCGCGATTATTAATTACTACAGCGACTATTAGTAGTAGATCCTTCTAGTTATCCTATAAGTACGTAGTAAATATATATAGAATTTGTTTAATCTCCTAATTAGCATGCTCTATTATACCGTCGGTCTAGGGGTAAAATATAGTAGATAATTAGTGTTAAATTAATAGTCTTTCGTATACCCTTTCCTAGAAAGAACTCACGAATTAGGGACCGCGGTCGCTTATAATCGCTAGTAGTACCCTATAATATATATAGAAGTGTATAAAGAATACCTCTACTATATCTTCTACTATCGTATTCTTTATTCCGATTAGAATCACGCCCTTCGTTAACTGATCTATTATTACTATATAGCTTATTACTCCTATAGGTCTAGAGAGTAGTAGTCTAGTAATAAAGTCTACTAATATTTTAGCCTAGATTCGCTAGGGAATAGGTAGGGGTTTTAATAGCCTATACTTTATATCTCGCTATACTAAGCTTCGTCCGTAGATTATATAATTCCGAAGGAAGCGTCGTATATCCTTCGCTACTCCTAGCTAGAAGAACCGTCGAGATAGTATCGAATAGGTAGTATCTCGCCTAGGATACGCTATAACGTATAAATCGTGGATCTTTTATATAATCCCTATACGTAGAACCTCGTTATTAGGAATCTAGATTCGTTATCTAAAATAAAGCACTCCTTAATCGTCTAAGTAGCACTCTAATAGGCTTATCTTAATATCTATCTTAGTAGCGATTTAGCGCTCTCCCGTTAGCAAAGCGTAGGAGATTCGTTAGTAGATTGAGTTAGACGCTCTTGCCCTTTTCTATTCTACCTAGAGTTCCTCTTCTTCGAAGAGAGGAATATCTCTTTTAAAGTCGATCACTTCGTTTAATTAGTAGTTAGCTAGTTAAGGGTCTAACCGTCCCGTTCTAATCTTAACTATTTTAAGTAGGACTTAGAAGCGGTTTAATAGCCTTTTATTAGTGATACTCTATAGTATATCCTAGCTCCGTCGTGATAGTACGTCCGGCCTTACTATAAGCTTACTAGAGCGATAGTAGAGGTTAAAGTCGAACTCTATTAAGAGATCCGCCTAGCGTATCTACTATTTATTTAGATATTATACTTTACTAAAGTATTAGAGGTTCTTATAGTCTATTACGATAGTAAATTAAGGCACTATTTTTAGCTTAGGTCTCTATTCACGTAGGGTATATATAATCGCTAGAAGCTCCTTATTATGGATCTCGTAGTTTAATTCTGCTAGAGATAGCTTCTAAGAGAGATAGGCGTATAGCCGTAGTTACCTATTAGGCCCGTATTATAATAGGACCGCCCTAGTAGCCTAGCTAGAAGCGTTAGTTTCTATAACTATTTAACGATCCTCCTCGAAATAAGCTAGGATTAGTGCGTTTATAAAGAGTTCCTTTAGTTCCACGAAGGCCTATTAGTAATTATCGTCCTATTTAAAGATAGCGTCTTTCTTTATAAGCCGTGTTAAGGGTGCCGAAAGGTTAGCGAATTAGGGAATAAATAGCCGGTAGAAGTTCGTAAAACTAATAAAGCTTCGTATATCTCGTATAGACTTCGGTCTCTCCTATGCCCTAATAGCCTCTACCTTCTTTAGATTAATATAGATCCCCTTCTTAGCTTCGATAATAAAGCTAAGGTATTTCACCGATTTCTGCTTAAACTCTAACTTCGCGATATTATATTATAGACCCGTGTCTATTAGTTTCTATAGCACGTCGCTAGCCTTTCGGTAGTAATCCGCTAGCGTTCTATTAGAGTAGATTATTATATCGTCGACGTATACTAATATAAAATTATTAAGGTACTCTCGTAGCGTCTAGTTAATATACCTCTAGAACGTTACTAGTGCGCTAGTTAGTCTAAATAGGGTCACGTTCTACTTATAGAGCCCGTATCGCGTCCGAAATACTATCTTCTATTCTTCTCTAGGGTAAATACGGATCTTATAGAAGGCCACGATAATATTAAGCTTTATAAATTAGCGAGCGTAGCCTATATTCTATAACGTTTCTCGAATTAGCGGTAGAGAATAGCGATCCTTTACTATTTATTCGTTTAATCCTTAGTAATTAATATAGAATCGTACGCCTCTACCTAGCTTCCTTACTAGTAAGATTAGTACTACTATAGGTAATTAGCTTATACGTATAAAGTTCTTCCTAAGTAGGTCCGTTAACGTCTTCTATAGGTAAAGAAGTTCTTCCTTATTTATACTATAGAGAGGACTATATAGTAGTAGCTCTTCGACGCTATTTCGGTCGCGTTTCAAGAGAATCTTATAATTAATCCCTAATTAATATAGTAGTAGCTAATTAGTAAGCTACTAGCTAAAAGCCGCTATCTATCGCTAATAGTATTTTAGTAGCTTATCCTTTAGATCGATATACTTCTTAGGATAGAGTACTCTCTTAATATCGTCTAGTAAGACCTAACTAATTTATAAGTAATTTATATCCGATACGCTCTATATAAGTTACTAGATAGATAGTACCTCCGCTTAGGTAACACGTAGTGCCTTTACCCTAATAGGCCTAATAGTACGATCTACACGATTCTAATATCTCGTCTACTCCCTAGACTTAGTAAAGATATCTAGGTATCCTTTCCTTACTAAGTATCGCTCTTTCACGTCGTGTAACTATAGGTCTCTAAGTATTATACTATCGCTTTATAGTCCGATAATATAGACAAATATATAGCCCTATTAATAGCTATAGATATTAAGGTCGAAGTAGGTAGCGTAGGTAATTTAGTACTAATTTAGCACGACTCTATTAAGGATTCATGGCTATATCTTAATATATAGGAGGTTAAGTAACTAGACTAAGGACTCGTTTACTATTATATAATAGTAGTAACCACTATTAATAAGAGCTTATATAAATTAAATTCTATTCACTCTAGTATTAACTATAAATAGTAGTGTCTCACGTTCTAGTAGCTTTTCGATCCTCTTTCGCTCCTACTCGCGGCTAAGAATAGGAGCTACTCTTTTTCTAAATAATTATTAGTAATCACACTCTTATTATTAGAGGCTATTAAATCTAGGTCGCTTATAGGCTTCGACTTCTTTACTTTAATAGTACACTCCTTTCCCTTCTTGCTTAAGATAGTAGTAGTACGTGCACTATTTAGCCGTTATACTAGTAGAAGTAAGCACCCCGCGATAAAGTACCTAGACCTCCCGTATTATAAGCATTTTCCTTCGTCTCGTTACCGATCTATCTTATCCTAACTAACCTATTAAGCCTACCTTAGCGCTCTAATCCTAGCTCGGTAGTATTTCGTGGAGGTTTTAGTTCGGTTTACTAATACTATAGGCGTCTATTCTATTTCGTCGTCGTTCTATCTAGGCGTACGCGATCTACATGTTCGTTCTACTCTCGTAATATTAAGAGTATCTATATTAGAGCTAATCTCGTGAAGCCGAGAAATTAAGTCCGAAGAGGTAGCGGGGATACCCTAATTTATTAGCGAATTCGTTATTATCTTATTAAGTACGCTAAGAAGAATCTGCTACTTAGCCTCGTTAGGCTAATTAAGAGCGTCTATATTAGCGAATTCCTTTTCTAGCCGTAGAAGGAACCTAGAGAAGCTTATATCTTCCGGTTACTAAATCTAGTAGAGTCGCCTAGCTACGCGTGCTTTAATATTTAGGTCTCCGTAGATATTCTCGAGGTAGTCGAGTAAGGCCTATAGTTCGCTAGTGTCTTAGCGGAGTTTTATAAAGGTTCTAGTGTTCTTCTATATAAGCTTCTCTAGTCTAGAGAAGATATATATAAATTAGTCCTAGAGAGAACTAATAGCTTCGCCGTCTACGCTAAGCTTATTTTTAATCGAAATTCGCTAGGTTAGCTAATCGCTCGTGCTTCTCCTAAATAACTTTAGGTCTAGGAGATAGAGCTTCGGACGGTGAATAATCTCTATTCGTGAGGGAATCAGTACCGATTTAGTAGCCAATTATACCGGTATCACCTATCCTTCGTTCGTCGCGGTTATCGTTATAGCTAATAAGGCTTAGCGCTCTAATATTACTTCGAGGCGACGCATCCGTTCCTCTTAAGTAGCTTCCTATTAGTAATACCGCTCCCGTTCCTCATTCTATATTACCTAGGTCTATGCTAACTACTATAGTAGTGTCTACGCCTATCTAGGAGGGCTCGTCGATTCCTAGTACTACATAGCTACTAGGGGTTATATAGCGTGCCGGTAATACCTCGGTCGCTTTTCGTCTAATATTCCGATATTCTAATATTCCGATATACCTAGGAATTAAGATCTTCTAGGGCTTTCTAATACGTCTCGAGCACTAGGAGTTTAATACGCGAGGATTCCGTTCTAATCGCTGTTCGTCACTAAATCACTAGGGATTTAGGGGGCTTCTAATAAGTGCCTAGGTCGCTTTCCTAGGGCTTTTCTAATAACTAATAATACTTCTAAGTATAGAAGGAAGCTTTTTATATGTGAAGGGCTAAAGCAAGACTTAATTTAATCTAACTAGGCTAACATGCTATTTACAAAAAGCTTAAGGAGGGGAAGTTTATCCTGCGCGTTCTCCACGTCAACATGCTAAGGTCTCGTGATACACGTGACCTATATCGGGCACTAGCCCGTGACACTTATAGGCTAGAAGATAGCTAGATTAGACCTTTCTTAAGGAGTAGATTAACTTACTTTAGCTACTCCTATATTTTTTTATCTAAGAGAGGGTACGAATTAATATTAACTAGATTAGCTTCCCTAGTATTAATCTAGTGTATAATATTCCTCTTAGGTAGTAAAGCGTCTAGGAGCTTATCTCTAAGAACTTTCTTAAACTTCTATAGGATCTTACGTACTTTAGGATCTAGATATTCTAGCGTAGCATACGTTTCCTCTTATTAAATAAATATTAGGAAGGCGTCCGTAGATCCTTTCTATAACACGCGTTTATATTAGTAGCTACTTATTAGATTAACTTAGGCATCCGCGAGCTTATCGTTCTTAAAGGGGGTAAGAGCTTTAATCTAATAGGAGCGCTTATAGTCTTATAACGTTATTACCGAATTCGTCTAGTTAATATAGGGGTTCCTTACGCTAAGGAAATCCCTTCCGAGTATAAATTCGAACTCTAGGAGATCTAAGACCTACGCTTAGACGCGGCTTTTCTAGGAGCTAATCCTAATTAGAATCCTTAGACTAGTATTAGTAAAAAGTATATATCCGTTAAGTATTTAGATATAAAGTAGCGAAGTCTTCCTAGGAGTAGGGAGATAGGCTATAAATTTCCTAAAGGTAGCTATAGAGATAAATATATATAAAGCGCTACTATCTAGAAGCGCACGGATAGATAAGTTTTCTCTCGGAAGTCTAATTACGACTTAGTAAAATAGTAAGGTATTCCTTATAGAGTAGAGAGTAGCCTCCTTCTCCTTTAAGGCGTTAATAGAAGGATCTAAGAGGTTAGGGCTAGATAGCCTTAAGATCCGTGATATAGCTTTCGCATAGCTAACGAGCGTATCTAGTTTATCTAGCTATAATCGTTTTTTAGCTTCCCTTCGCTCTTACCCTTATACTTAGGTAGGCTTAGATAATTTAAGGAGAAATAGCCTCTTCTACTATAATTATAGTAGGTATCGCGCTTACTCTTAGGCTAATATCTAGAGCCCTAGCCGTAACTACTAGCGCGACTTTATAGGCTACTAGATCCTCTAGTTAACGAGTAGCGTAAGGAATCCTACGTGAACTATATTCTATTTATAGATATCTTAACGTCTCCGTTAGTATCCTAGGCCTTTCGCCTATAATAGTAAGTAATTATAGACCCTTACTCGTACTAGATAAAACGTTTAATAATTTCTCTTAGGGCTCTAGATTAAACGCCGTCCTCGGCCTATTTCTTCTATAGTTTAACTTTTGCTCCCTTCTAGAGGTATTAAATAAGGATACCCTCCGATATTTCCTAGTTAGTATTAGCTATAGCTTATTAAAGGTCTATTACGTACTTAGTAAAGGGTTATCTTACGCCCTATTTAAGCTCTATAAATCTATCCTAGCGCTTTTTAGGTCCTAGATACTCTAAAAATTCACGGAGGATCTATTCCTAATACTACTTCTAAGTAGAGATTTCGTCTCTATAAGTAGACGAAATATACTATTAGTAGGCTTACTAAGCTTTTATAGCCTTTCCTATAAGGGTATCTTACGCGTAAACGACCTTTAGCTTATCGTTAAGGGTAGCTTCCGCGAGTTACTCTATTTCGTAGAAGAAACGCTTATAGTTAAGTAGGTATTCTTAAGTAGCGTTATCCTTAAAAGCCCCTAAATACTTGCGGATTTTTAGGACTTTCTTTAGGAGGATCCTTTTAAGAGCGATCTAGCCTATAAGTAAAGTATTTAGGATCGAATCCGGAGTATTCGCTACTACTACGATAGGAGAATTATCTAGGATTAGTGCTTCCGCTAATAGTTACTTACTTTAAGTAGTAGTAGCTTATATCTAGCGCTAGGCCTTCTACTAATTCTACTTAGTAATAGTCCTTATAGTAGATTTAGCTATTAGGGTATATATCGTAGGGTCGTCCGCCTCTATAATAGTAGAATATATTTCCCTCGCGATATTTAGCGGTAGAAGATTTAGTACGTTTTTAGTCGTAGGCGAAATTAGACGTTACAGAGGCGCTTATATAGGATCCTAGCTAGTAGGATCCTATAGCGATTCGCCTAGGATATTAATAGCACGGTCTATAGTAGGTGTTTCTTTCGAAAGCTCGCGAGATTATTACTTTAGCGTTATTTTTAATAATAAAAGGGCTTCTTTCCGCGTAGTTTTACTTCTCGTTAGAAGGATACACCTCCGAAACTAGATTTTCTAATAAAGTCTTTATAGGCCTTCCACGCTATTAGTTAGCCTAGACGGGGCCGGTAAGGGACTTCGAGTGAAAATTTTATTACTAGCCGGCTCTGATCGCGGGCGTAGCTCTTAACCGATTTTTAGGGTTAGAGCTATCGCCTACTTTTAGGCACTTTTGAAAGCTTTTTCGGCCTTCTTCTAGATCTCTTCAACGTACTTAAGGGCACCCGTCTTATCGGCTTCACGAGGTCGTCGTAGAGTTCTAGGATATAAGTTTCTAGCTTCGTTTTGCCCGACCTCTTGAATCAAAGGGGGATTAATTTTACTAGGAGGGCCCTAACTAGGACGCAAGCTTCCTCCTAGTAAGCAGCCGCGGAGGGTCTACTCCGTTTAAGGGTTTGCTACTATATGTGATCCAAGATAGGAGTAAAGGGTGCATGAAGCTCTATTAGTTTCCTATAGATAGTGGAATATATGATGTGTTGGTAGGGTTAGGTCACGTGCACGGAAGCGGTAGAACGGGAGAGACCGCTTCCCCTATAAGGCGGAGGGGCCTTATAAAGAAAAAGGTCCCTATATCATAAGTGCTTCTCGTTATAGTAAGTAAGCGATTTTATTAGTAATTAGTTAGTAAATATAGTATCTAGTCTAGTCTAGATAGTAGGGAACAAAGTTAATCTATATTTCTACTAAAATAGCTTAATAACCTTCGGATTAATTAGTTTTAATAGGATAGGATTAAGCTTTTAGGTAGTAAGTCGTAGTATATTAATTATTCTATTATTAGTTATATTAAACCGGGCAGCAATCTTTTTAATATAGGCTACTTAATTTAGCTAGGTCTTTCGTTTTAATTAGTCTCGTATAATTTGTCACGGGCCAGTGCCCGATATAGGTCACATGTATCACAAGACCTTGGCATGTCGACGTGGGGAACGCGCAGGATAAACTTCCCCTCCTGAAGCTTTTTATAAACAGCATGTTAGCCTAGTTAGATTGAATCAAGTCTTGCTTCAGCCCTTCACATATAAAAAGCTTCCTTCTACACCTAGAAGTATCATTAGCTATTGGAAAAGCCCTAGACAAGCGACCTAGGCACTTATTGGAAACACCCCTGAATCCCTTGTGATTCAGCGACGAATAGCGATTAGAACGGAATCCTCGCGCATAAAACTCCTAGCGCTCGAGACGTATTAGAAAGCCCAAGAAGATCTTAATTCCTAGGTATATTAGAATATTAGAACATTAGAATACTAGACGAAAAGCGACCGAAGTATCACCGGCACGCTATATAACCCCTAGTAGCTATATAGCACCAGGAATCGACGAGCCCTCCTAGGTAGGCACAGACACTACTATAGTAGTTAGTATAGACCTAGGCTATGCAGAACGAGGAACGGGAGCAGCACTACTAATAGGAAGCTACTTAAGAAGAACGGATACGCCGCCTCGAAGTAATGTTAGAGCGTCAAGCCTTACTAGCCACAACGACGACTACAACGAACGAAGGGTAGGCGACACTAGCGCGATCGGCTACCGAACCAGTACCGATTCCCTCACGAATAGAGATTATTCACCGTCCGAAGCCACGCCTGCCGGACCTAAAACTATTCAGTAGAAGCACGAGTAACTAGCTAACCTAGCGAATCTCGATTAAGAACAAGCTTAGCGTGGACGGCGAAGCTATTAGTTCTCCCTAAGATTAATTTATCTATATATTCTCTAGACTAGAGAAGCTAGTATAGAAGAACACTAGAACTTTTATGAAACTCCGCCGAAATACCGGCGAACCGTAGGCCTTACTCAATTTCCTTGAGAGTATCTACGGAGACCTGAATACTAAGGCACGCGCAGCAAGACGACTCTACTAGATTCGATAACTAGAGGATATAAGCTTCTCTAGATTCCTTCCCCGACTAGAGAAGGAGTTCGCTAATACGGACGCTCTTAAATAGCACGACGAAGCAAAAAGATAGATCCTTCTTAGCGCGCTTAATAAGACTATAAGAATATACTCTACAAGTCAGGGTAGAGGCCTATCAATCAGGTAGGAGAAATAGAACCAAATCAATTATGCCAAAATAGTCAAAGACTGTTTCTTGAGGAACGTAAGGGTTCCTCTTTATGGTTTAATTTATATACAGTCTTGTCGCTCAAAACAGGAAGGAGATATATCCTTAGGAGCGGGGAAAACACGAGGATTATATAACCTCTTCCTAAGGGTCTTCCCTGCAGAGGTTTGTACACGTATTAGCAGTGAAGCTCCAGCGAATCCCCACCGAAAGCCTACCGGCTTATCAGGTCCGGGTAGCCTAAGGCACCAACACTTTAGGAATAACCTCATACTAGGGTATATCATAACAATTATCCTCCCTCCAAGGATCGCTTACCCTTAAGCAAGGTAAACAGGCACGTAAATAAACATAGAAGTAATAGTTAATAAGGAAAGAGCGTATAGACCGAAAAGGGAATAGTTAACAACAAGGGTTTACGGGCAAACAAAGGAAGCGCGTTTCTTTATTTATATCGCTAATATCTCTTCTCCCTCTTCTTCTTCTTTTTATTATCCTTTTCCTACTTTTCCCTTAATATTCGCCCGTTTCACTATCTCTTATCTACTAAATACGCGTCGAAACCCTCACAATAGCCCGCCGAAAGGCGCCCCGGACTCGAGCAACTTATGCAAATCCTATTAAGCCGAAATATTTCTAGTGTATACACTACCTTTAGACTTCGGTTAAGAGTTACAAGCCTAAACTAGATATCCCCTTTAAGATCGAATGCGTCCTAGATACTAAGGCCTCTATCGTATATAGATAGTGTTCCGATCGTGGTTCGATCTATATTCCTATACGTTTCGCTAACTCCTTTCTTCGAAAATTTTCTAACTTTAGTAGGCTTCTATCTTAATACTTAGTAACGCCTATAATCTAGCAGCGATTATCGCCTAGGTTAAGTAGGTTTTCTAGCTAGATTAGGAGGATCCGGTTTAGGTTAGTATTCTCCGCGAATAGCCTTATCCTTAGACTATTCGGTAGGAGATCGCCGAGGCTTTAATCGATCTTTACCGGTATTTCGATAACGCTAAGTAGGCCTTACATAGAGAGTACTCTTAGACTAGTAATAAGAGAACTAATAAGGTATATTTTATAACCGCGTGTTTCGGTATTAGTTAACTAAGGTTTTAGTAGATAAACGCTAACCTATTTAACGCGGCTATCGCTACCTATTATGCTAACCTTTCCTATATCCTTCCCTCTAAGAGTAATAAAGCGTCTAAGTAGAAGAGGTACCGTACCTAGATATTACTACGCTTATTACCTAGCGATAATAGTTACGTCGCCTAGTCGTATAGTAAGCTAGTCTTTATCGATACTATTTCGATAGTAGTTTATAACGCCTAGGAGGAGATAATAGATAATCTTAATAACAATAATAATTCGGACTATAAGATAGATCCTAAGGATTTAGTTAAGGAGATAATAGAGGACTTCCTAATTATTCCTAATAAGATTTAAGGGATTGCCTTATCGTCTTCGCTCTTACGCGGTTTCTAGATAGTTTCGTTCTAGTTTCGGTGGCTAATTATTACTCTTCTACGAATATCTTTTAACTAATTTTTTCGCGGATAATCTAGTTTAGAGGTTACTCGTAAGGCTTCCTTTATCTACTTATTTTACTAGCTTTCGCTATAGGTTCGTTACGTTTTTGTTACTCTTTCTTAGTAACTATAGGATTCTTTTTGCCTTTTCGTTTCTAGTAGGATTATATTATTTTAGTAGCGTTTTCTATATCTTCCTAGTAAACCTATTAGTTATATTCGGAAGGCTAGCCTTTCTATTTAACGAGGAAGTATATTTCTCCCTTAATTAGCTTCTTATTACGTACTTCTTCTACTTTATATTCGTCTTTATCTTTAAGATAAGGCATTAGTAAGGTATTACTATCCTTTCTATATAGTTTCCGCTATAGTTTAAGTAAGAATATATAAAAGACGTTATAGATTTAATCGTATTACTAAGGTAAGCTTAGGTAGTAAGCTTATTCTCTAATAGTTTATAAGACGCGGAAAGGGCTAATAAAGTAAGGAGCTAATTTCCTACTTCCTTTTAACCTTAGATTCTTTATTAATAAGCCGACAAGATCTCCCTTTTCGAATCATATAGGAATATAGTCTTTATTATAGTGCTTCGTTATAGCTTCGCTTACCTTTCGCTAGTGTTCCTATAGTCTTTAACGAAGCGCTTCAAGTTTTTCGACTTATACGGATACCGCTAGGACCTCTTCGTATAGAGTTTCGCCCTCGAAACGTTACTAGAAATTAGGTAAGTAGCCTATTAGCGCTTAAAATAGAGAAACGCCTATTATAGCGCTCACGGCGTTATTATATATAAATTTAGTAGATTTTAGGAGGTTTAGCTAGGCGACCTAGTTATTAGCTACGAAGTATTAGAGATAGTACTTAAGCGTTTAGTTCATACACTCCGTTTAGCTATCGGTTTAAGGATAAAAAGCTATTAAGAGCCTAAGGCGTACTTAGGATAGATAGCATAGATTTAACTAAAACTTACTAGTAAATAGGGATCCTCGGTTAGACATAATACCCTCAGGCGGCCTAAAGCGTAATTTAATATAATTATAGAAAAGCTCGGCAAGCTCTCCTATAGTAATCGTTATAGGAATAGCGAGGAATAGAGACTATTTCGTAAACTAATTAATAATAACTAGGATCGTATTAACTAGCTTCCTATCGTAGGTTATTAGTAGTAGGCCTATAACGAAGTCTATCGAGATTTCTACGAAAGGTCTTAAAGGGATCGAAAGTGGTTAAAGCTTCCTATACGGCTTATGTCTCTTTACCGTTACTCCTTAGTAGATCTAGTAATCCCGGACGTATTCGGCGACGTCTATATAGATATTTAGCTAATAATATTTCCTTTTTATTAGTTTAAGGGTTCTTATATAGCTAAAGTGGCTAGCAAGGGGATTATTATAATATATGCTTATTAGTTTGTTTCGGAGGTTACTCCCCGCGGGGATATAAACGCGCTCCTTAAATCGCAAAAGACCCTCGGGTCTAATACTCTAGCCCTTAAATCCTAGAGTCGACGACTATATAGCGGTCTTTCGGCGCTAGGTCTCTAGGTCTTCGCCTTGAAGTTACCTAATAAGCTCCTTAAGATCTATACCTACCTCGGCAAGGTATACCTACTTAGAGGTATAAGTAGGCCTTACTTATACGTTAGGGAGATAGCGCGCACGCCCGAGCTCCCCCTAATTAGTTACGCTAACCGATTTATCCCTATCTTTATTCTCTTCGAAGTATAGGATATTCGAGGTAAGCGCACTTATAGTTAGCGACTAGACTATAATAGAACGGTAATTAGTCGTCTACGATTCGCTAGCTATTTAGCGGCTTAACAGCGAAATTAGGTTAACCTTATAATTACTTAGGAGCTAACGCTAAGAGGGTCTATCCGCGGGATTACTCTTCCTAGCGCGATATTTTATTATAAAATTAAATAGGGTAAGAGCTAAACACTACCGTGCTTACCTACCGTTAAGCTTCGGCTACTTTATAAAAGCCTAAAGGTTTAAATAGTCTAAGAATACTTTAATTAGGTATACACTCCTCTTAAGGTAGTGTCGCTAATATTTAAACGAGTATACAATAGCGAATAGCTCCTAATCCGGTGTTCTATAGAGGATCTCTATCCTATTAAACTTCCGTGACTAGAAAGCTACTAAGTGCTATATCCCGCTATTATTAGGTTAAGACAGAATCCCTACTATAGCACTATTAGACGTATTAGTTTCTAACTAAATAGGTTTTAACGGATTAAAGTGCTAAAGGAGAGGCGCGGACTAGAAGGTAGTAATTAGGCGGCGAAACGCTACCTTCTCGCTAAGGGTTAGGTTAACCTAGCCTAGCTTTCGCCTATTTTTGCTACCTTTTAGTAGGGCTATAAGAGATAGTATAATATAAGAGTAGTTCTTAATAAATCTACGATAGAAATTATAGAATCCTAGGAATATCTAGATATCCTAGAATATTTTTGGAATCTCCTACGAAGCGATATTAGTAACCTAGCAAGGGTCTATCGAAACACCCTTAGAGGAGATAACAAAACCTAGGAATTTAACCTAGTCTTAGTAGAATACGCACTTACTAGGCTTAGTATATAGGCCTACTCTCTATAGCCGTTTAATAATCTAGTAGAGGTAGTTTATATATAAGTCCTAATCTACCGAAAAGATTAGGATATTATTAAGGTAAGCTACCGTAAAGGTATCAAGAATATTATAGAGCGTAGTGTAGATATAGTTCTAAAAGGTTATAGATATATTAGTAAGACTAAAGGGCATAACCGTATATTCGTAGTGCCTATAATAGGTACGGAAGGCTATTTTCTACTTATCGCTCTCCTTAATACGAATTTAGTAGTAGGCGTCTTAGATATCGATCTTACTAAAGACCTTTAACCTAGCGAGTCAGTCTAAGATCTCCGAGATAAGAGGTAAAGAGTAGCGATTCTTCACGGAGACCTTATTAAGTCCTCGGTAGTTAACGTAGAGGTAGAGGTCTCCGTCGGCTTTTAGTACGAACAAAATAGGAGCGCCGGCTAGGCTCTTAGATTCGCGGATCTAGCCGTTTTTAAGGTTCTTATTAATATACTTATATAGCTCTACGAGTTTCTTCTATAAAAGGGGGTAGATCGGCCTATATAGGACCTTTACTCTAGGTATAAGATTAATAGCGTGGTCGTGTTTATTTAATAAAGGTAGGGTTTTCGAGTTCTAGGATAAGAAGAACTCGTTAAACTTAGATAGTTTAGCGGGTAATTAGTAGGATTCCGTTATAGTTTCGTCGCTATCGCGGTCGATCGGGAGCTAAACTTCTTTAGGTAATTTCACTATAGCGAAGACGTGCGCGTAGTTCCTAGCTTTCTTAGCAAAGCGTGTAGGTAGAAGGATTTCGATAGAGAACGTCCTAAACCACTAAAGGCCACTTCGCCCCGCTATATAAATATCTAGGTCGTGAATCGTTATTATAGAGAGGAGTATAGGGCTTCCTTCTAGCCGAGGGTCTCAGTCGATTACTATATATAGGCGGGTGAATCGATAGGTTATACCCCTAGAATTAGTGACCTTTAGGGGAACGTTCTATACTCTATAGGTAGGTATTAATCGTTAATTAATAGCGCGAATTAGGATTACGGACTATCTAGCTTAGTTAAGTTTGTATTTCTTAACGAAATCGAAGCTTATAAGGTCGATCTTAGTATAACTATTAAGGTCGGCGTAGGTTTTAAGGTTATTTTAGATAGTGACTAGAATATAAAATCGAGTTCTAGTTCCTACTATAGGGAGAGACGGATTTATAGGATCTACTCCGTCTCGCTATCGTTTCCTTATAGGGTAGACTATATAGTAGTAGTAGTCTTCTCCTTTAGCGGATTAGGGTATTTATTTAAGTAATACTTTTCGCTTCTATAGTTAAAGCATTAGTTACGTTTCCTATTATCTCTAATAGGGTTTAGGCGGCCTTTCGTATACGTGCCTCTACTATTCCTAGGCTACTATAGGTTTTTATTCTCCTAGGGGCTCTTAGGTGTTTAATTTAAGTCTTTCTTCCGGGGGGACTCCTTAGTAGTTTTAGTACGCTTTCGCTTCCGGTTCGTTTCTAATCGCTATAAGTCCTAAAAGTAATATACGATATCGATTATTTCTTCGCGGGTCTCTAGAAGTTTAATAATATAGTAGCGAATATCGTTCTAAAGGTCGTATAGGAGCTTCGTAAAGAAGGAGAGGGCTCTCTCTTTTTCCGCTATTCTCGGGAAATAACGTTCTAATATATTAAGTCGGGCGTGAAACTCACGAGGATCCTCTTCCTTATATTAGTAGGCCTTCTTAAGTTAGCCTATTACCTCCGACTTAAGGCTAGCCGTATTTTTAATAAGGATTAAGGTCTAGTCCTTAAAGTAAGGCTAATCTTCCTTAAGGTTTCGTTAGGAGTTAAGTAACTTTTCGTTAATATATCAATACTATCTCTACTAGCATATCGTATCTATATAGCTAAGCGCCCCGAGGATCTAGGTCTAACTATTATAATAACGCCTTAGATCCCCTTTAAACTATTATTAGAGGTCTAGGAGCTACTCTTATCGCTATTAGAGTAAAGAGTTAAGAGTAAATATAGGAATATTTTTAAGTTTTATATCCTAACCCCTTCCTAATAGGTTAGAAATATCCTAGTAGGGATCTAATAGGGTTTCGCCTTAGTTCCGTCCCGTAAGCTATAATTTAAGTATTTCGACTTAGTCTTATAGATCTTTGAGCCTCTATAGCTTCTCTATAGTAGCCTAAGTAGCTACGAGGTTTGTATTAAGGTCAGTCGGGGGAATAGCTTTAGAGGTTATAGTCTCCTTAGTCGTTCGGAGAGGGTTTAGTGCTCCTTTAGTAGAAGGAGTAGAACGAGTTCTTAGTGCTATTTCTCCTAGGTAATCGAAGAAGAAGAAATAGAAATTATAAGAATATACTCTATAAGTTAGGGTAGAGACCTATTAATTAGGTAGGAGAAATAGAACTAAATTAATTATACTAAAATAGTTAAAGACTATTTCTTAAGGAACGTAAGGGTTCCTCTTTATAGTTTAATTTATATATAGTCTTGTCGCTTAAAACAAGAAGGAGATATATCCTTAGGAGCGGGGAAAACACGAGGATTATATAACCTCTTCCTAAGGGTCTTCCCTACAGAGGTTCGTACACGTATTAGTAGTAAAGCTCTAGCGAATCCCTACCGAAAGCCTACCAGCTTATTAGGTCCAGGTAGCCTAAGGCACTAACACTTTAGGAATAACCTCATGCTAGGGTATATCATAACAAAGACTATAACGAACGCGTTAATAAATTAAGGTATCCCTACTACCTTATCAGGCCTAATCTCCTAGCTCTACGAGATTAGCTCGGATATAGATACCCTTAATATTAATAAAGAGGAACGAACACGTCGCCCGCGCTCGACTAGATAGAATAGCAACGAAATAGACTAGGTACTAACCGTGTCAGTAAACCGTGCCGAACCACACACGAAACACTACTAACCCGAAAGTAGAACACCGAAGCAAGCTTAATAGGTTAGTTAGGACGAGATAGATCGGCAACAAGACGAAGGAAAATGCTTACGATATAGGAGGTCTAGGCACTTTATCGCGGGGTGCTTACTTCTACCGGTATAATAGCTAAATAGTACACGTATTACTACTACCTTAAGCAAGAAGGGAAAGGAGCGTACTATTAAAGTAAAGAAGTCGAAGCCTATAAGCGACCTAGATTTAACGGCCTCCGACGATAAGAGTGCGAACACCGAAGATAATTTAGAAAAAGAGTAGCTCCTATTCTTAGCCGCGAGCAGGAGCGAAAGGGGGTCGAAAAGCTACTAGAACGTAAGACACCGCTATTTATAGTTAACGCTAGAGTGAATAGAATTTAATTTATATAAGCTCTTATTAATAGCGGCTACTACTATTATATAATAGTAAATAAGTCCTTAGTCTAGTTACTCGACCTCCCGCGTATTAAGATATAGCCACGAATCCTTAACGGAGTCGTGCTAAATTAGTACCGAATCACCTACGCTACCTACTTCGACCTTAATATCTATAGCTATTAATAGGGCCGTATATTTGCCTATATTATCGGACTATAAAGTAATAGTATAATACTCGGAGACCTATAGTTACACGACGTAAAAGAGCGATACTTAGTAAGGAAAGGATACCTAGATATCTTTATAAAGTCTAGGGAGTAGACGAGGTGTTAGAATCGTGTAGATCGCACTATTAGGCCTATTAGGGTAAAGGCACTACGTATTACCTAAGCGGAGGCACTATCTATCTAGTAACTTATATAGAGTGTATTAGATATAAATCGCTTACGAATCGGTAGGGTCTCGCTAGACGATATTAAGAGAGCACTCTATCCTAAGAAGCATATTAATCTAAAGGATAAGCTACTAAAATACTACTAGTAATAGATAGTAGCTTTTAGCTAGTAGCTTACTAATTAGCTACTACTATACCGACTAAGGATCGATTATAAGATCCCCTTAAAACGCGACCGAAATAGCGTCGAAGAGCTACTACTATATAGTCCTCTTTATAGTATAAATAAGGAAGAACTTCTTTACCTATAGAAGACGTTAATAGATCTACTTAGGAAGAACTTTATACGTATAAGCTAATCGCCCGTAGTAGTACTAATTTTGCTAGTAAGGAAGCTAGGTAGAGACGTATAATTCTATATTAATTACTAAGGGTTAAATAAACGAATAGTGAAGGATCGCTACCCTCTACCGCTAATTCGAGAAACGTTATAGAATATAGGCCACGCCCGCTAGTTTATAAAGCTCGATATTATCGCGGCCTTCTATAAGATCCGTATTTATCCTAGAGAAGAATAGAAGATAGCATTTCGGACGCGATATAAGCTCTATAAGTAGAACGTGACTCTATTTAGGCTAACTAGCGCACTAGTAACGTTCTAGAGGTATATTAACTAGGCGCTACGAGAGTACCTCGATAATTTTATATTAGTATACGTCGACGATATAATAATCTACTCTAACAGAACGCTAGCGGATTACTACCGAAAGGTTAGCGATATACTATAGAAACTAATAAACGTAGGTCTATAATATAATATCGCGAAGTTAGAGTTTAAGCAAAAATCGGTGAAATATCTTAGCTTTATTATCGAAGCTAGGAAGGGGATCTATATTAACCTAAAGAAGGTAGAGGCTATTAGGGCATAAGAGAGACCGAAGTCTATACGAGATATACAAAGCTTTATTAGTTTTGCAAACTTCTACTAGCCGTTTATCCCCTAATTCGCTAACCTTTCGGCACTCTTAACACGGCTTATAAAGAAAGACGCTATCTTCGAATAGGACGATAATTACTAATAAGCCTTCGTAGAACTAAAGGAACTCTTTATAAACGCACCGATCCTAGCTTATTTCGAGGAGGATTATTAAATAGTCGTAGAAACTAACGCTTCTAGCTAGGCTACTAGAGCGGTCCTATCGTAATATAGGCCTAATAGGTAACTACGGCTATACGCCTATCTCTCCTAGAAGCTATCTCTAGTAGAATTAAACTACGAGATCCACGATAAGAAGCTTCTAGCGATTATACGTGCCCTACGCGAATAGAGACCTAAGCTAAAAATAATACCTTAATTTACTATCGTAACGGACTATAAGAACCTCCGATACTTTAGTAAAGCACGATATCTAAATAAACGGTAGATACGCTAGGTAGATCTCTTAATAGAGTTCAACTTTAACCTCTACTATTGCCTAGATAAGCTTATAGTAAGGCTAGACGCACTATTATAACGGAGCTAGGATATACTATAGAGTATTACCGACGAAAGGCTATTAAATTACTTCCGAGTCCTACTTAAAAAGGTTAAGATTAAAATAGGACGGTCGGACCCTTAACTAGCTAACCACTAATTAAACGAAGTAATCGACTTTAAAAGGGATATTCCCCTCTTTAAAGAAGAGGAACTCTAGGTAGAATAGAAAAGGGCAAGAGCGTCTAACTTAATCTACTAACGAATCTCCCACGCTTTACTAATAGGAGAGCGCCGAATCGCTACTAAGATAGATATTAAGATAAGCCTATTAGAGTGCTACTTAGACGATCAAGGAGTGCTTTATTTTAGACAACGAATCTAGATTCCTAATAATAAGGTTCTACGTATAGGGATTATACAAAAGATCTATAATTTATACGTTACGGCGTATCCTAGGCGAGACGCTACCTATTTAATACTATCTCGACGGTTCTTCTAGCTAGGAGTAGTAAAGGATATACGACGCTTCCTTCGGAATTATATAATTTACGGACGGAGCTTAGTATAGCGAGATATAAAGTATAGGCTATTAAAACTACTACCTATTCCCTAGCGAATCTAGGCTGAAATATTAGTGGACTTTATTACCGGACTACTACCCTCTAGACCTATAGGGGTAACGAACTATATAGTAATAATAGATTAGTTAACGAAGAGCGTGATTCTAATTAGAATAAAGAATATAATAGCAGAAGATATAGTAGAGGTATTCTTTATACACTTCTATATATATTATAAGGTACTACTAGCGATTATAAGCGACCGTAGCCCCTAATTCGTAAGTTCTTTCTAGGAAAGGGTATACGAAAGGCTATCGATTTAACACTAATTATCTACTATATTTTATCCCTAGACTAATAGTATAACAGAGCGTGCTAATTAGGAGATCGAACGAATTCTACGTATATTTACTACGTACTTATAGGATAACTAGAAGGATCTACTACTAATAGTCGCTATAGTAATTAATAATCGCGATACCGCTTTAACTAGAATCTCGCTATTCTTCTTTACTTATAGTTACCACGTTAACCCGATTAGTATTAACGAAGTAGGATAGCTAGAAGACGCCTTAACCCTACCACGAAAGGTAAGCAAAACGTTCGTGAATCGCCTACGAGAAGCCACCGACTAGGTCTAGGCCGCTATCGCTTCTATATAAGCCCTTTAAGAGGAGTAAGCGAACCGACGTTAATAGGCTACGCCTATCTATAAAAAGAATAATTAGGTTTAGCTAAACCTTCGGAATATACGCACACGACGACCGTTAAAGAAGTTAGATTAGCTATATGCTCGATACCGAGTAGTAGACGTTCCGTCACCGTTTACCGTCCGACTTAATGTGCCTACTAGCATACACCTAGTATTCTATATTAAATTAGTTCGTCCGGTAGCAACGGACCCGTTCCTATCTTAGCTAGTAGACGATTCGTAGCTACTACTACTACTAGTTAACGAAGAAGAGGAATACGAGGTCGAGCAGATCCTAGCTATACGACGGAGGAAGATCGGACGAGGATATCGTGACGAAGCGCTAGTGAAATAGAGAGGATAGGCTGAATAAACGTGGGAAACGCTAGATTTAGTGCGGGATTGCAGCGCCTTAGATGCCTTTAAGGAGTAGCACGGCACCGTTTCGGAGGTGATTCGCCAGCAAATCGGCACCGAAGCCTATACCGTCGTGCCCCTAATGAGATTAAGACTAGGAGGGGGGTATTGTCACGGGCTAGTGCCCGATATAGGTCACGTGTATCACGAGACCTTAGCATGTCGACGTGGGGAACGCGCAGGATAAACTTCCCCTCCTGAAGCTTTTTATAAACAGCATGTTGGCCTAGTTAGATTGAATCAAGTCTTGCTTTAGCCCTTCACATAATTCGAATACTAATAAATTAGGTTAATTCGCTATAATCTTTTATCTTAAAGTATTATAAGAGAAGACCTTTAATTTACTAAGCATGCTTACTCTCACTTTGATAATAGATAGCAAGGAAATCGTTAATAAATACTATAATAACTATATAGTTATTAGTATAAAGGGTAGAGTCGTTAGGGTAAGATTTAAATCTAAGTAAGAGAAGCATCTCTTTAATATTATCTTCCTATCTCTTACTAGCGATTCGTAGGCTATATACTACCTTATATAGGCGAAGAATCTGATTGGCTAATTTCTGCGAAGATTCAGTGCGAATTGGTGGCATGGTAGGTGGTTGAATTAGGTAGGGTGGTAGGAGTACGCGATTTTGGAGTGGGCGTCCCGACCGGCCGTGTGTCCCGACCGGCCGTGGATTACGTTACGTTAAATAACAGAGGTGACTCAGCAGTTTATGTCAAAAAATCAGGCAGAATCAGGCAGCAATGGGCCTAAAGAGCCCATTGGGCCGGTCCATGTAGAAGCCTAATCATTACATGTACGGAATGGCTGTAATCATACTTCGTTGGCGGCGTAAGAAAAGGTGCGGTGTTTCCGTCTATGTTGAGTCGTGACGAGACTTATACGAAAGTCATAGCCGGGAGGGGGTGGTTGACCTTGATGGTCGGGCGTTGTTCGCTATGGAAATGAAATTTCAGCTAGCGAACGGGGGTCACCTCTTGAAGATGAAACCCACAAAGATGATAATTTTCTCCGATTGCCAGGCTGCCATTCAGGCGGTGCAAACCCCTAAGCGATCGTCGGGCCAGTTCGTGCTCGCTCGCATTTATGATCACGTTCGGGCCCTTCGATCGCTAACGCCCACGTTCAATCAGATTCCCATCGAGATCCGCTGGATCCCCGCACACGTGGGCGTTCCTGGCAATGAGACTGCCGACGTTGAAGCAAAGTTGGCGGCAACGGGAGGTGTGGGGATCGGGGCGGTTCAACTAGCCACCGGTGATTCGGCAGCCAACCAGATCGTAGTCAACCAGATCCAGTCCCCTAGCGATCGTGTCCTTCTAGCAGCGACCGCAAAGCGTCGAGTGCGGCGGCGCATTAAAGAGAGGTGGCCACAGGAGTGGGCAAAGGAGCGAACTGGCAAGCCGAACCAGCGATTAGTGAAGGTTCCCGACAAGAAGGTACACCGGCTATTCGATTCTCTTTCGAAGCCGTATTCCTCGATTCTGATTCAAATGCGCTCTATGCGCATTGCATTGAATCATTTCCTCTTTAAAATCAAGGCGGTTGAATCAGATGAGTGTTACTGCAGCGAGGGGTCTCAAACACCGAGACATATCTTAATGCAGTGGCCGTTGTCATTGACAAGATCCGGATGACCGATCTTGGGGATTCGACCGACTACGATGCAATTGTATCATACTCGCAGGCCACCCGCTACGTGGCCGAATTTATGCTTCAAACAGGCCTCCTGAGGCAGTTTCGACACGTCGAGATCGAGCCAGAACCAACAGGTGATGACAACAACGAGCTAGGATGATCTGGCAGGGGCAGAGGTTGAAGACGCTGGGTAGGAGGAACGCCAAGCCCACGGCCACCGAGAGGTCCTGGAAGACTACATCTAACACGTCGAGCCGACAACGAACGCCACCAATCGAGAACGGAGCAGGAGAGATACCGGGGATGGAGATACAGGTGTAACAGCAGGCCAATGCGAGGGCGGATTGAGAGATATATCGTGGGACTGAGGGTCTTGCGGGCGTTTGATACTGTTTTTGGGCTGGATTTTGGGCTGATTTCATAAGGCATGACGCCGTTTTCCTTTGTATTTACTGTTTTATGCGCGTTGGCTGGCGTTCGGATCACTCTTGCTTCCGCCGGACGAAGCGCCTGCATAACCATTACGCCACTAGTTAGGTTGCAACAGGTGATTAGAGTGTTGATTGATTGATTGATTGGTTGACCTCTTGAAGATGATCCCTTGGCATACTTTTGCAGATCCATCTGCGGCTAGTGCAAAGAAGATTCTCGTTTTCTCCAAGTGCCAGAGATCAACACGGCTCCAGCCCCTTCCTCAGCAGCGCCATTTCGACGATCCCTATGAATTATACTACTTTTACTCCGTATGGTTGATCAACTTGCCTGCATCTTGGATTCTGAGGTCGCATGATCTCAATGGCTTCGGAAGAAATAGATAATTCTATCTAGCTGCATATAAAGTGGGTCCGTATGCATGTACTTCACATGATAGGCAATCGAAAAGGGGAAGCTTTAAGGCTGATCATTCAACAGCTGTGCACGAAAAAGTGGTTCTCGGGTAGATTAGTAGATTATCGTCCGATAGCGAATACGCCCCATATTTCTTACTCCATGGACCAGTTGAAGATTCCGTGAGAGCGAGTGTCATGTGATCTGGGGGTTGTTTGACAGTGCTGTACTGTGGTCAGGTTTGTCCTGCATGGCTATGAGACATGTGAGACTTCCTCCCCTTTCCTGGCTTCTCACCACGCTCGATACACACTCACCGCTACTCGACCTTCCTCTTCATCGCTTGGCAGCTCATCAGTAGAGGAGCCCGAGTGAAATGGCTTCATGCAAGATAGTGGAGATCAAACCTTGTCATTACGTAGGAAGTACACTTCAGTTTTTCAGCTGAAATCAATCCTTCCCCCACCACCATTAAATAGTCTACTTAGGACTCAAACGTGTAGAATGCTGATTGGAACATATCAATATACGACTCTCGCACGAGACCAGATTTCGAAAATTTAAAGGACCGCTTGCCTCCCACAACCCTACCCAAGCTCCCCACAAGTATTATACTTTCATCAATATCATTTTCACAACAAGCTCAGATCCACTTGCCTGCTCTTCTGATTAAGAACATGGGTGAACAAGAAAAAGGTAAGACAGTATCTTGGTCTAGGCTACTAGGCATGAGTGTAATGACTAATCATTCTGCTCTCATAACTAGTGACTCCAGCCGGGCAGGCCCTGGTTCTGGGTATTTATCTCAACTCTGGCTCCGATCCTAAGAAGGCTTTGAGACATGTTACTCTCAAGGAGTCTTTGAATGACAAGACCCTGGCTGAAGTCAGGTCGCTTCTCTCCAAAGACAAGCAGTTGACATCCGCGCAGTATGCTTAGGTGCCTACTGTATAGCCTGTATCGCATCCTGACATCTATTATAGGGCCCGTTATCCCTTCTGCAGCGGCGATGGAGGCTCCGTGCCCGAGAGTACCAAATTCTCAGTATACTCCAGTATGCTCAAAGGGAATGGAGAGACGCCTAAAGAATCAGAAGATGGGGTCAGTCAAGCATTTCCTTGATATTCGTTCCGTATGTTTCAAGGTATCGCTAACAATCAAGCCCTTATTCTAGGAGGGAAATGATTCAGGAAGTGTCGTTGAGAATCCTAAGATCATTCTCAAGAAAGAGACAATCTGGACCGGCGTGGATGAAAGGACTGAGAAGATTCTCGGAGAAAAGCTTAATCTGGATTACACAGTATGTTGTGACTGCTTTGATGCGGTGACAAATAATTCCAGAGGAAGCCTCCATATTAACTATCTATAGGAGAACAAAGCTGCCCTAATCGAGGCCCCTTTGAAAAGACTTTCGAGCTCATTTACTCCAACTGACTACGCCGCAGCAGTTAGCAAAGTGACCGCAGTGTAAGCTTGCTACCTTTTGGGTATTTTCTATGCTAAGCCCTCCGTAGTCACCCTGCAGACATGACAGAACAGAATTGGGATGCTGTCATGCGCACCAACAGCGTACTGAGTGGCCAGTGGATTTCCACTCTCGCAACGGACACTCGGCAAATTACCACCATCGAGAGAGGTGTATATACCGGTAAAGAAACAATATTTCGGACTTCGGCCTGTGAAAAATTGTACTAATAAGTTTATTAGCATTTGAACTTAAATCGCGTGACTTTGAACCGTACCAAGTTTCTTACACTACGCTTGAAAAGATTGGCGGCACGGTCAGTTGAGTCCTCGGGATCCTGAAATAATCAGAGGAACGGCATATTAATACTCTTACAGCAATCCCTCAAGATACCACGCTTTCGGGTGGTTGATGATTCTTCGGTGGATGTCTTCGAAACTAAGACCTCAGTTGCCACCGCACTCGCAAAAAGTTCATTTTCTCAGACTGTAGTCGAGGCCTCTGCGTAAGTCCCTCCTAAGAAATGCATTTATCTGTACTGAATTACCTAATGATATCGATATTCAGCGGAGGGGGAGCTTTTGGTATCTCTGCTGCGGTCAAGGCCGGATACAAGGAGAGTAAAGACAAGGCCAAAGCCTCATCTAATAGTAATGACACGAGCGTTATGAACATATCCTTCAATGTATGTCTTGATACACCCGTCTTTCTGCCGCTTTGCAGGCTAATAAGCCATCGTCTTAGTTTCCTAGGGTCGTACTCCACCTGGACCCTGAAAACCTGGAGTTATCCAAGGAGTGTCGTGACTGTCTGGAGCAGGTGAAGAACAGTGATGATGTGAACGGCTTCAACAAACGGTTTGGTACATTATAGATAGTATCTAAGTGCAGGGAATGGTACACTAACTAAGACTTTAGGCACCCTCTTCGCCAGGAGAGTCGAGCTTGGAGGACGCCTGTTTTCGGATCAAGAGACCACTGAGATAAGTGGCTCTTCTGTATCCCAAAAGGCCAAGTCAATGAAGGCTTCTGCAAGTGTATCCATCTCATCCTCATTTGCTCATGGATCAGTCAGTGGCAGCCATGAGAAGCAGTCCAACAAGCAAAAAAGCGAGCAGACAAGCAATTACGAGAATACAATCACTTGGGCAGCCCAAGGAGGAGACACCCTACTTTGCAACAAGTAAGTCAACCCTTATCAAAAGCTTACTTCTTTTGAGCTTAGAACTCACTATTATTCATTGCATTTAGCCCAGCTGCTTGGTGTCCCACTGTTGCCTCGTTCTATAACTGGCGAGTCATGAAGGTTCGTTGAGACTTCTTTTTGCTAAAAGGCTTGTCTATGCCTTTATTAATCACTTACATAGCAAGATGACGTCTGTTCTCTTATCGAGATGATAGGAATGATGAAGGGTTATAGTTGGGTCCCACGGCAATTTGCACAGGCCGCCAAAGTCAAGAAGCGCCTGCAATTCAGACTGAACGCCAAGGTCAAACACGGCACGAAAGTTAAAGGCTGTCTGGGTCTGGCAATGCCCGAAAAGAGAGAAAGTGAGTTTTCCATTTGCTCGTCTTCTTTCTTTGAGTCTAACAATGCGGCAGCCGTTTACGTGGGATATGTAAATTCCAACCCCGAGCAGCGGCAGATAGGGCATTCGATCAACCGCCTTTTGGAGTTGAATCCTCTATGTCGTTTGAAGCCGCCGGCTGAAGATGGTGACTATTTCGAAGTTCGTAACATGAACTTTGAGGAGGTTCAGGAGTCTGTATGCTTACCCCGAGACCCTTTTGGGAAATGAATACTAACTATACATCGGAAGCGTCTGGAGTACAACAAGCCATACCGAATGTACAACCCGTACTACAAATCTTGGCTTGCAGCCACAGAGTCCTTCAGGCCTCATACGGCCCAAAGATTTCTGTACGGCGGCAATATTGAAGATGCGGGTCTCTTTTTCCTTGAGACACCTGGGACAAACAAAAAGTCTGGTCGAATCGAGAATGACCATGAAGTTCAATTGATTCTGCTCAATGAGGAAAAAGAGGAGCAGGGAATTGCCATGTTATTGGACTTTGATGACTGGAATGACTATGTTGGTGTTCATAACTACACCGACGACAATTACAAGTACATTGTCTACACTCAGATGGAGTATGGGCCATAGAATACCGGCAAGGGACTCAATTGTAAGGAAAATTGAGGCTGGTGTTAGTGAAGTTACGCATGCACGAGGTATTCCCCAGGAAATTGGCACAGTACTCGATGCATATCTTTCAAACTATACGAATGCAGGCACCTCTACGTGGTGCTAGGAGCCAGTATTCAGTGCTCGCTCTGCAATTGAAGAAGCCAAGACCTGCGCCTCCATCGATAATTCACTTATATAGGCCCGGGCCGCGGGCGAGGAGACTGATAGCAGGGCCGTGAGAGTGCATGGGTCCTGTTTTCACTCCAAGATATTATAGAGGAGAAATACATCCTGAATCTTGCTGTACCGATTTCGCCGTGCATTGTAGTATCATGTCCAGAACCTGATCTCTCAGGATGTATACAATGACGTACAGGCTGATCGGCTCGGCCAACGACCATCAGAACGGCAAGAAAGCATGCATGATTCCCTTCTGTCTCACAGGTCAGGAATATTGAGATGACTGTTGAGGTTGGAGTTGATGGTGACGGGATAGACGCGGTGATCAATAATTTGTGGTGGCAACCAGCCTGCTTTGGTGAACAGTTGAGCCTGTTTTCATCAAGAGTTGACTGAGCGTCTGTAAGCAGCTGACCGGCTTTGGTAAGCAGTTGATCCTGCTTTTAAAAACAGTTGACCAGCTTCGAAAAACAGTGACCAGCTCTGAGAACAATGTGCGGATGGTGACAGTGTCAACACGTCGATGAGCAGACTATCAATTATTTCATTATTATTTGTTGTTTATTTCTCAGGCCTTTCACGACCTTAGGTCGTGTGTAGCCCCCTAGCTAGTATTCGTTAACGATTTCCTTGCTATATATTATTAAAGTAAGAGTATATACGCTTAGTAAATTAAAGATCTTCTCTTATAACGCTCTAAGATAAAAGATTATAGCGAATTAACCTAATTTATGTTATAATATACCCTAACTAAGGTTATTCCTAAAGTGTTAGTGCCTTAGGCTATCCGGACCTAATAAGCTAGAAGGTCTTTAGTAGGGATTCGCTAGAGCTTTACTATTAATACGTGAGCGAACCTCTGTAGGGAAGATCCTTAGGAAAAGGTTATATAAGCCTCGTGTTTTTCATGCTCCTAAGGATATATCTCCTTCCTATTTTAAGCGATAAGATTATATATAAATTAAACTATAAAGAGGAACCCTTACGTTTCTTACGAAATAGTCTTTAACTATTTTTCGCATAATTGATTAGTTCTATTTCTCCTACCTGATTGATAGGCCTCTACCCTAACTTGTAGAGTATATTCTTATAGCGCCCCTACACTATCTTCTATATAGATCCCTATATCGTATTTACTACGCGACGATACTTTACGAAGAGCAGAAGAGTATATTTAGGCCGCCGCTAAACCAATAGGATACTTCTAATATTTTAGAAACCTAGAAGAACCGGAGGACCGTCGGATGAAATAATATTCTCGGTATAAATATCTTCTTTATTATTTTAGAACTATATATCTAGATGACCGTCACTGTAAGTACTGTAAAATGTCAGTGGAGCATGAAGATAGTTTAAGGAGGTATACTTATGAGAAGCATAGATCAAAGTCTTAGGCCTTTTTGCTATAGTACGTTATAAAACTAGTGCAACCGGTCTACTCTCCGATTGACTTTTTTTGGCTCTTTAGACTAAGACCCACTAGTCTATATTCAGATCTTCCGAGAGTTATGTACGTGGATAATTTTTTTGGATCTTTCTGTACTAGTGCTGTCCTTCTCCACAATACTTCGGTGCCCACAAAGCTTCATATGCCGCCACATATCCTTCCGCATAGCACTGTGCACTCCATCCGCAGCTATTAGTATGTCGCCGCTGAAGGATGTGCCATCGGAGCAGTGTGCGATGTCGCTAGTTTATAATCAACAAGCCTCTATTTAAAAGAGTATGTAAACGATGGAGTATGTAAATAACCCCCAGTAACTTCCCGTCTGTGCTCCCTAGACTGGCCAACCTCTATCTTTGCATTGCCCGTAACATAAAGTACAAATTCCGAAATATATCACAAATTGTGTAACCGGTGACTTTGATATCCATTGATGTATCCTCGTATTCTTCACCGACATTGATCTGTAGAGCGAGAAACACTTCAGCACGTCTTAGTTTGTGTAACTGATGACGTCAGCTACCGTAAGGATAATTCGAGAGTGTTCAGCAAATCGAGATACTTGACCAGATTCTCCCTTAAAATTTGTTGGTGTTATATCATCTTCCCTATGGGAAAGAAATAAGACAGGTAAAAAATCGCCACGTCAACCCACGTACACTAAGGTGATATAACATATTTAATAGCTTATGAGTATGTCTATGCTATCCGTGCAGCAAATAGCGGTGTGGGGCTGTCCAACGTAGCACACTGGGGTTGAAACTGGTCGGGATGAGATTTTATAAATATGTACAAACTAAACAACACTGCTCACCATTTCTCTTGTATTCCCACATACTCATTTCTCTATTATATGACACTTTTTTCACTACAGTGCTTCCCACCATCGATTATATCATGGACAAAAAAGAGTGTCTTGTCTTGGTGGCCATGACAATATATCGTAAGGTCAAGTGGGAAGTCAACTTATCCTATTTCTTCATGAGAAGCAATATTGATACAGCTTTCCTGCCGTTCCCTATATTCACAATAGCTTCTTTGCTCTATAGAGGAGCAACATATGATGAAGTAGCCCCGTCAATTATCCGTATGACAGCGAATGTTGTGGCGACCTATAAGGACACTAACAAAATTGATAGATGTCATTGTTTACGGCTACCTATATGCCTACAGCATTGATCTTGCTAATAATGCAGAAGGTGGTGCCTTAGAAGACGAGATCAACAAGCCATATCGCCCGATCGCCTCAAATATAACTACTGTGTCTGCAACAAAGTTCCGATACGCCGTCATAACTTCTGTATGGCTTTTATACAGCTATTTCCTGCAACTCCAAAAGTGGACTCTACTCTGGATCATGACCGTCTACCTGTCCTATATGCTGCACCTGACGAGGATTGGGCCCGCCAAAGATATTTCTATGGCTTTAGGAACCATTGCTCAACTTATGGCATGTTGGGAGTTAGGGGGTTCAGAGTCCGTGGTCGGGTGGAGATGGGTTAAATTAATTGCTCTCTGAGTCTTCTTCACTGTCTCGATACAGGATATTCGGCATGTCCCAGGTGATTTCGCTTCTGGGCGAAAGACCACGCCAATATCACTAGGAGACATTCCAGGTATGTTTTTGATCCATAGTTTAGGTCTCTCTTTCTAAATTTAACGCCCTAGCCCGAGTCTATATATCTCTTGGCCTCTTAATATTTGGGGTAAGCTTTAGAACGAACGCAGATTTATAACTATACTGACAGGCCCTTCTAGTCTCTATTCATTTTCGATAGAGTGTTCGAGCTTGGATATAGAAAGGCAACGGTCATTGTGTCCATTCTGCTGAGTTTGTTAACTCTCAGTATCGTTCTCCGTCTAGCCTTGTTCAGGTCTATTCAAGATGATCGAGTCTCATATAGGTGGTACACAACATTGTACAATCTTATGTTGATTTCGGCCTGTGTTTCGTTCATATTCGGAGTTGATTCGACTTCTGGATGATTCAGAGGCTTGATTTGTTCGATCTGAGCAAGAGAAATTTGTTTAAACTTCTCTCTATACATGAAATTCTGCGACGACTACCTCTTATATCCTTCTACCCAAGCTCCAGTTACCATCTCATTGTGTGGCTCTAAATAGTGCCTCTATAGGGGTAATTTCCTCAAAATCAACTTTTATTTCTCTTTGGTGGAACTTGTTTACGATTTTTTTTGTTTGCGCTGGCGGGTACGAGATTTGACAATTAATCTGAAGCCACCCAATGTAAGCCTTAGTGCCCCATTTGAATAATTTCCAAGCCACTTTTACTCTACTAATAGGACACGCCGTTTTCTTTTTCTGTTTCGTCTCCACTCTCTGCTCTTGTCCTGAAACGAACGAAGTGAGAGGAAGGGTTTACCTTCGTGCGCAGAGAATACCCTTGTCAGAAAAACCTTATCTATGATTGTTGCTGTTAGCCAAACTCTTGTTTTTCATTCGCCGCTTTTTTTCTGCCTTTTTTCGTATACTTTTCAAGATCGCCTATTAGCGGTCAAGCTTGGACAGTGGACAACAAACAGCGATAATCCTGTGCGATAGTAGATTAGCCTTGTAGGCAACCTAAAACGCGAGGAACAAGCCTGGATAACGGATCGTCCACGCGATCCTCTAAGCCGCTATAGAGGGAATCGCGCTTTGCCTTTAATAGGTGCTAGGGTATTACGATCACCTAGGAAACGACGCTATAGATCGACTAGCTAAGGACGCTATATACCTAGGTAAAATATAGGGTAATCCTGTTGGCACCACCTCAAAATCCTGGCGGCACCACCTAGGGCTTGATTTCTGCCTGATTTCTGCCAAGCCTTCACTCCCGTTAATTACAAATTCAACCACTCTCTTCCTTCTTACACGTTTCGGAGGATAATATTTAAAGCCGTTATAGGATCCTTCTATATCTAGGCGATTAATTCTTCGGGGGTGTTAATCTAGAGATTCGTTTTATTATCTCAAGAGAAGATTAATAAGGATCGGCGCCTATTATAGCGTTTAGTGGCATCTTTCCTATCGTTTCGGGATTAGGGTGAATAATGTGCTACTAGGTAGGTTAGACTATAATAATGATGAGTCTTGCACCTCTGCTAGAGCCCAGAGATAGAAAGAGATTTAGTTGTATGTTACGAAGGTCAAAAGCGAATCCATGAAGGTTGCTGTACTATTAAACTAGGCAACTAAATCTAGAGAAGAGAAAGGAAAAGAAGAGGATTCCCCGATAGGTCCTCACACCTTTATGGTGATGAGCCCTTTGTTCTTCCTAGGGAAAATCATGCGAACATTCTGCCATCGCACACCGCCTTACATATTCAGGTGCTTCCAAACCTCCGGATCGTCAGCACCGTCAGCATCGTAACACTTACCTCATAAAAATTAAAGGGCCTTGCACTTTTTCAGTATTTTTAAGGTATTTGTTTTATCACCTATGATATGAAATTGAAGTACCTTTAATCAGCCGCTCGGAGCGTTCAGAATCCTTCCCTACAAGTAGAGAAAGATGGATTAAACCTACGAACCTTAATAAGGCATGGTGTCTAGAACAGGAAAGTCATGTTGTGGAGGTACATACGGAGTACAAGGAAATGAGTCTAGTTATCATGGCTGGCTGATAGACGAAAAATCACAGGTGTCTAGCATTAGAAGAAAATAACTATTGATTTATTTTGGGTTAGACCGGTTCCTTTTGAGTAAAGGCCACTAATTAGATTCGAGCTCGTCAACCCCTGAATCGATATCCCGTGAGATTGAGCATGATCTACACTAATCAACGCCTAGGCTATTGCTTATCACTTCTACTCCGTAGAGCGTACAGTAACTATGTACTGTAATGTCGATCAACTTTCATGAAAAGACTTACAGTGGCACCGCAAAGGTCTGAACCCCCCAAAGTATCGCGCTAGTAATCTGCCAGCAACTAGCGTCCCTACAACTCGAAAACTAGTATTAGTTAATGGGCGGTATGTCCCTTATAGGGAGGCGGTAAAGAAAGGTACTTTGGGGGGTCACCGACTTTTGCGGCGCTACTGTATCTGTGCCCTCCTCGATAATACGGCCCACCCATACCGCTACCGCGTCATCGAGGAGGGCACAGATACGGGATAATCCTTTAAGTGAACCCGAAAGAGAAGAAACGTAAGATTAGTGGATTTTCAGTGCAGAGTCTCCGTTCCCCGTAGTTATTAGCAAATCTTGCTGTCTCCCTCACCCGTGCTCTACCTTTATTTTTTAATAAATACTTGCTATCCAGGCCTAAATCAGTAGAACTTTTTCTCTTCTTGTTTCTTACGACCTTCTCGATACAGCACTGTCCATCATGCGCCTTCATGTCTCCGTCCTCTTAGGCTTCGGTGCTTTTGTATCGGCAAGATGTGGCACACCTCAGCCGTCCGAGAACATGAAAGCTCTCCACCGTGCATACCAAGCCCATGAAGCCAGTGCAAAAACACTTTCATCTCGTCAATTTGGAGAAATTGCTATCGATACATATGTTCATGTCATCCAGGGAAGGAATGCTTCGAAATCAACAAGTGTTCCCACATCAAAGATATCTGATCAGGTGCGATATTCATCATTGCATGTTCATGGGAAGCAGCTCATGTTATTAGATGGATGTTCTCAATAATGCATATGCACCTGCGGGCTTCTCCTTCAACCTTGTGGATGTAGATGTTGTTGTTAACTCCACTTGGCGAAGGATCCAATATGGGAGCCAGGTTGAGTATGAGATGAAAAGTACCCTTCGTCAGGGTGCTTACAATACCTTGAACCTCTATCTTGATACCATTGCACCTTTCAACAGCAAGTTTGCACTTTTAGGCTACGCGTGAGTTCCTCTCTTAGACTGAATCATGCCCTATAATAATAACATTTTTTCCGCAGAACGTTTCCAGACGAGGCTAGCCCGAGAGCTTTTGAGTTGGATGGTGTTGTGATTGACCCAATTGCTCTCCCAGGAGGCAACCCTGAATATGGTTTGGGAATCACGGCTGTCCACGAAGTTGGGCACTGGTTGAGCTTATTCCACACTTTTGAATCCCATGGAAACGAGACAAAAATGGCAGGTTGTTACGGCGATGGTGATTTTCTCGAGGATACCCCTGCGGAGGCTAGTCCTGCTTTTGGTTGCCAGAAGGTAAGGAATCCCCCAATGTCCCGCTTATCTAATCTCAAGTAATTGAAACTCATGTTGTGATGCTCCTAAGGGCAGAGACACATGCACCGGGAGCATCCAAGCCAATAATCCTACTTCTGAACCTGGACCCGATCCCATCAACAACTATATGGATTACAGTGACGACAGCTGCCTTACCCAGTTCACTGAGGGCCAGATCACCCGGATGCAAACCTCTTTCTTGAGATGGAGGGAAAACTACATTCCTGGTAGCCAAGGAGAGGAGGTGGATGCGCCTGTTTTGACTGATGGTCCTCATGGTGGTTAAGGAAGCTTCAGTGATATTTATTATCCTCCGAGAGCTCTTACAATGAGCTGTGGCTATGGTACTGCCATTTAGCTCAATTGTATTATATTCTTAGACACATACCCTATACTCTAGTACATGAACAGATCGGCCCTCATTCGAATTACTCGATCCCTGATTGGCCGAGCAGCCCTGCCTCGGCCGTGCGCCCGTCTCCCTAGGGTGCGTGCCCGTAAGGAAGTTATATCCTTGATTCATATCATATCATACATATTTGCTTCGTTTCACGAATAGTGACGGCGCGGTGTAGAACAACGCGCCCGTGACTGTGTCCACAATCGTGTTCGCGTCCGCTCCGCTTCTTATATTTCTTTCTCTTGTTGTAGCATCGGATCGATTCACCGATTCGCTTTCCTAATTCTGTCAGCGCGAGGGTGTAGATAGTTTAGTATCTCGAGATGGATCTATTTAAACACAATGCTATATACTATCTTCGGGTCACCCCTTCCGTTCTTATACAGCCTAAGTCTCACCTGCACCCGAAACTCTTGATATGGGTCCCATTGGCAAAACATATATTGTTACTGGAGGTAGCTCCGGCATCGGGCTGGCTGCGACAAGCTCAATGTCTGAGAGAATATAACCCGTCCCGAGCAGCTGATGCATATAAAAGTCCACTTGGGCCAACACCTGCTTATACTCGCGCCGGTCCCCGAGATTTTGCGAAAACTGCATTGAGGATTTTTACTTCCATGAAACCTTCAAGTCCCCGGGTGCTCTGGTTGGCTCCAACTACGATAAAAGTAGTATCGGGCCTGAATTGATGGATTATTCTAGCTGATCCCCTCCGTCAATTGTTCCCTTGGAGAGCCGCAGAATTCTGAGCTCGCGAGAAAGGTATTCGAAACAAGCTCGGAGGGAGCGTCGAACTCGAATCATAACTTAATCAGCAAAACGAAGATGAAAATTTGGCTCGTCCTTGAGCGGCGCAGGCAGAGACATGAAAGGGTCAGGCCGAATTCGTTTTGTAGTCAGTACTTGTCCGTAGCGTCGAAAAATGGTAGAATAATTGAACTCCGGCCACGGTAAGGCTTTGGCTATATCACCCGCATCGTCGAGGATTGGTCCTGTTTGGCCTCGGAGTAGTCTCTTGGTTAGGTATCGTCGACAGGGCAACAGAAAGGTACTGCAAAAGTGCTTGTGTTTAATCTGCCATCTCTGATTGCTTCAGTACCTAGGATTCTGTAGATACGGTCAGGATGAGAAAAACTTATATTGGGAGGCAGTCGGAAAAAGGATAATCCTTCTTCCACGGCTCACGGAATTAAACAATCCGAGAATCCGTTCGCATCCAGGAATCCGGACGGCCCGGATCTTGCCTTAAAAACATTTTCGGACCGGACACCGTCAACTGTACGATAATTAGCCTTTGAATAGTGACGTATAAATACCAACGAGACACTCTGCATGTACAATCTACAACCCCGAACGCAAATATTCCAGCCTATTAGAACTGGGACGACTTTGCCCCCGTTCCCAATTACCAAAATCTTTCGTCTGTTCTCGACCCTGCCAGTTCATCCAGTATGCCTACTGTTCTTGTCACTGGAGCCACTGGCAAGCAAGGCTTCGCAACTGCTCGGCATCTCCTTGCCGCGAATGTCCAAGTTCATGCTCTTGTCCGTGATCCCTCATCGCCGGCCGCATTGGAGTTGGAGCGACTTGAAGCAACAATTTGACCTGGAACTTTCGAAGATTTCCATTCTTTGAAGACAGCAGCTATCGGTACAACGGCTGTTTTCCTCAATGTTTCGCCAACAATGAACGATCCGGAATCGAAAGTACGTCATGCCAAAAATATTATTCAAGCAGCCAAGGATGCTGGTACAGTCACTTCTTTGGTTTATTCGAGTGTGGTAATGACTGGACAATATGAGTCGTTACATAATTGGGACCCGGACCATCCTTTACGGTGGTATTGGACATCTAAAGCATATATTGAGTCTGCTGTACGGGACTCGGGTTTCCTACATTGGACCATTCTCCGGCCGGCATTCCTTATGTACAACTATGTTTCGCCTGTCGCTGATTTCATGTTCCCTGAACTGGCAAAACGGCACACTTTCCTGACTGCCTATAAGCCGGATAACAAGATGACGGTGCTCGATCCTGATGATGTGGGAAGGTTTGCCGCAGCTGCCTTCTTGAAACCTAGCGAATACAACCACCACGAGATCGACCTTGGTGTTGAGGCTCTGACACCGGAAGAGATTGCCAGGAGTTTGAGCAGAGCGAGCGGTAAGGACATCAAGACGGAGTTCTATTCCGATGGGGAGGCTGCTGCGCTTTTGAAAGTGAACCCGGTGATTTCTGCCCAGCTCTGGGCCAACGAGGTAGGCTATAGGATGGACCTTGACGCTCCTAGGAGGTATCCGATCAAACTCACCACCTTCGACGAATACCTTCAAAGAGAAAAAGGTTTTGTTCAAAAAACATTTGGTTGAAGGATTTACTGAGGCTATTCTCAGAGCAGGAAAGGAAGAACATGGGAAGATGTACAGTGAAGCGCTTTTCGAAATTGCCTTGACCAGTGCACACAGATACACGTTTCCACGGCCCCAGTGCCAAGACCCTAGCGCAGATCATCAATTGGGCCACTCTTGAGACGGGCAAGCTTGTCTCTATGCGCACTAGTCAAGGCAATTTCGAGAGTGCCTGTAACTTATCCTAGATTTGTAAAATAAAATCAACTCTCCAGTGCTGTGTTTGAATTCTGTGTCATAAAAAATTTCAATGCCACGCCATCTATTTGATCAGTGATTTTTCATGTTCGCCCAGAAATCGTAACGCCTAAAACAACTCCGCAGTCCAGTTTACAGTATTTCATATACGGAAATCGCTTTCTTGACTTGCTCAGCCCACTTTTCGATGTCCTCGACGAAACGTCGAGCGATGCCTAATTTTATCCCTATCTCGATGAAGAATTTTGGGTCTTGGTCCTTGTACACCTGCTCCAAGGTCGAGACCATTGTCGAGCATCACATCACATACCTGCCGAAATGCCGATTTGAGTGCGTCATTTTCGACATTCGACATCTGCCACTCACCGTACTCCTTCAAGGCTACGTCTCTAGGACAAGGAAATTCCAATGAACTCATGGCCATTGGTTCCACCGCCACCTTGGGGGCTGAAACTTCTTACCCTTAGGCAGGAGACTGAGAGGGCAGGACATTAATAATATTGCAAGGAGGATTTGGTACTCTACTCCCAATGACATGGGCTCCTTTGCGCTTGTCTTTCCTGAGTCTCTTTTGTCTCTCTTCTGTATAATTCGTCACGTACCGCTTCTGCTGCGTCTTTATGACCTTCTTAAACCCATCCCTTCTCAACGTGGGTGATCAGGCGTTTTATACAGTGGATTTCGAAAACAGTTTACCCCCCAAACGCACGTATTCAGTCTCCAGAGACCCCACTCTGGCGCCTAGTCTGGATCACCCGGGTTCTAGATCCTCCTGCAACCAATGATACGGCGTTATACCTCGGGGAAGGGGCATCATTTGGCCAGAATCAGCTTAGCGCAATCTTAGTGGGGCGCTGGGAAAAAAACGTGTGTGTCTGGAGGGTAAACTATTTTCGAAAACCTCTGTCTGATAAGCTTTGATTGGATAGTGTTTTTTTCCCACTTCGTCCACCCAACAATGAGGGCCATGTTGACATGTTGATGAATCGCATCGCATAAAATTATAGACCCTACGCCAGACGGGCTTCTCGCCCGAAGCATGTTCCTCCGCATCGAGCTGTGCGTCTCGCTCGCCAAGCATCCTTTGTGTGACGGAGGATTTTCCCCTTGTCTAACCTTTCCGGGCCGTGGACTGAGAAGCATGATGGTCGTTTTTGTCCACCACCATGATATTTACCCGAGGAATATGCTTGTTGTATCTAACATAAGAATTGTATGGGTTGGTTTTGATGTTACGACGACATTCAAGGACACGGGGCCTTGTGAGAAGGTATACCGCGATTATGAAGTTGAACTCGTTAATAGTTTTGGAAAGCTTCTGGTTTATGAACCTTCCTTTACTTATAACTTATTACAGTAACTAACAAAAAAACCACCGGAACGAAGACAAGAGATAGGGTCTTCCAACTAATACTAAGCATTACTATAAATAGCCACTAACACGATCAACCTAGAGCTAGCATAATGTTAAAACCTCTAACGAGTATCGCGTAAATACGACCCCCGTGAATACAGAAGCTGGACGCTAATCACATCTTCGCTATTGTTATACCTAAATATCAGAAATAGCCTTCGGCACTATCCTGCTTTGCACTAACTTTATATACGTACCGACGAAGGAAGGCATAAAACCCTTAGTTAGGATTCTCTTCGTATATTAACTAAGCTTTCTTAATATACGCCTTTAGCTCCGCGAAAAATTCCTCGATAGGGTTAAAATCCGGCGAATACGGCGGTAGGTATAGCAATTTTACTCCCACGTTAGCATATAAGGTCTTAATCCGATCTAAATAATAGAAAGAGGCGTTATCTATAATAAGCACGAATCGTGGCTCCGTCTATCTCCTATAATACTAAAGAAGTTACTCGATAAACGATTCGAAGAACGAGGCATTAATTAAACCTTTAAAAAAACGGGATAGAATAATCCCGTCTTAAGTATTTATAGGTAGTATCTAGAAGCGTTAACCTCGATAGAATTTCGCTACTTAGACTAGGGTTACGCTTAGTAGTAACTAGCTAGTTCGCCTATATCTAATCCTTTGATTATATCCGGATTTATTAATAAATATAAGATAATAAGATCGAAACTTAGATAGTTTATACTAATAGAAATCTCGTAGGTAAGGGTTTTATTCTTTAGCTTTCTATTATACTTTCTTTCTTATCTAGCTAACTTACGAAAGAGCACGTTTAATACTTAATAACGATAGTAATTATCGGACTTATGGGGTCTGCATAAGCCCTTGGGCGTACACAAGCAAGCAAATGTGCACGAAAGGATCTGGTCGTACGATCTAATCGTAGATCGTATAAGGTCAAAGGGTCTACGGTCCTGCTTAGGAACGGAAGTCAACTAATGATAGAAGAATGCATCAACTTCATCAAAATGATTGAACTTGTTCTATCTAGCTAAGGAAAGTAGGCAGTATTCAATATTCTGGAGCATCGAAAGCAATCGCATCATAATCGAATCTCATAGAAATCGGGCGATATAGAGTGTTGAAGCTCTTTCCATGTTTGGGATAAATCGTTGAAGATCATCGTCACGTGTACGTTCGGTCACATTCTGTCAACTTCGGTGGCGTGCGGGGTCTTATACACACTTTCATGTCAACAGTAATATATTAAACACGTCCTATAGGAAAATAGCTATCTCTTCGACGTATAGGGTAGGTTTTTCAGCGAGGCAGTCACAAAGGGCGTTAAGTATAATAGGGGCGATACTTAGTTACCGACTAAGCGAGACTAGAGGAGATCTAGCACTACCGAATAACCGTGAGTTCTTTCGTATACTAGTGATAGTGCGCTCACTATAGTGCGCTACCTTCGCTATTTACTTTATAGTGAGTCTGTTCTTACTATATATCATATAAAGAATAATCTTACGCTACTAGGAATCGATATTTCTAGCTATTTTATACTATAGGTGGTTTAGGTAACTATAGATACGAGGTTAGGAGGATAAGAACGGACGACCCTACGGCGGTGTGGGGGTAGGAGAGGAAGGTAGAGTAGAGGGGGGGGGGTTATTTTTAGACATGGTTTAGTTTTAGCTAAGTAGCTATACATGTTAATACTGCTCTATATTTTCAGTCTTGTTACTATACGACCCTAGAACAAATTCTTATTTACGGATTTATCCACATCGAGGTTAGCGTCTCCCATGACTAGGGTTTAAAAGAGCATCTCTGTGTTTCCAGATATGGAAGGCAATAACGGGCGTCACCGTACGGGGTACATTTGTGTCAAGAGGTGTCTCTTGAAGACACATACCGAGATCGATTTGCGGAGTCGCTATAGTGAATACTTAGCTGTGAAATCCGCATCAGCCACGATCCAGAATTTGCTTGTAGGAATAATTCTAGAAGCAATGCAATGGATTTCAAGTAACGATTTTCAACATAAATGTACAAGCCGTAGCAAAATAACAATGCAGGGGGTATCCAAAATCTAGGTATGCTTATGCCACCGCCACGTCTGCTACAAACGACCAACACCACCCATCAACTCAAAGACCCTCGTTCGCCAACATATCTATCCAAGCAATTGTAAATTAGTAATCGCATTCCAACCCAAAAAGTTGATCTTCTCCATACCTGCAATGTCCAAGTAGAACGCAATAGCATTGAACTTTCGCGGGTTACCCGTCACCTCCGCAGCCAGCCACTTCAACCGATTCGTCCAATTGATTAGATCAAGATGGCTGACGCCTACCAATGTCCCTTTGTACCCTGCTTCGCCACCCCAAAGGCTGCTGGCTACGCTGACAAGGCCATCATTGGGACCTTCGGCTTCGGCGAGGATCCGATGCGATAGTCGGAAAACGGACCATAGACTGGGTTGAACGGATGCGCCGTAGGAGAAGTATCTGACCGTGAATGAGTTACGTCGTAACACACGATACAGTGTTTGAGTATTGGAAGTCTTACCGAACATGATCTATGTCTGGTGTATTTGGGTTGAATGTTTCGGACATGTACTTTCTGGTCAGCTGTGCGAAGGCGCCGGTCTCGATGTTGAGTTTGTTCAGGGTATAGTATATCTGTGGGAGGAGTTCGGCTGTTTTCTTCAGTGAGTATAGAGTCTCGCATGTATGTGAGAGACTGTGTAGACGTACCTCCGATTTGATCAAAACAAAAATCGGCAACGGCGGACCCTATTGCGAGAAAGATCAGCTTCTACGTAAACCGAATCTCTAGACACTGCACCAGTACCTCGATGGGGCGTCGCAATGGTAGTGAGTGACAACACTTTGAACTTCTGCGGTTGAAGACGACTAATCATGTATCGAGAATCAAGGCCCCTTTGCAAGATGCGATTAGATCTTGGATCAGAAAGGGTGTCGCAAGTTGTATCTCACCCCTATGTGCGAATTAGCCCCTTCTCATCACCAGCAGTAGATCAAGGATATAGCTTACCATGCTATGACTGTGAGAATCCGGTCCATAGTTAGCTTCCACGCGCCATCTGTAGATATCCAGGGCATCCCACATACGCAATGATATTCACATCCTTCCCCCGCGCCCCAGCCTCGATATCTCGCGCCAGTTCCTCGGCCCGTTCCTCAATAGAAGCCGACGGCGGTACCGTAGCAGTAATAACCTCAACACCTTGCGCCGTCAGCGCTTCCTTAATTCCGCGCCAGTATTGCACGCCGGGAAAGTAGCGACCCGCAAGCCGAAGTTCATCGAAGCCGAGAAGACCGTGGGCAAGGACGACGGGGTGTTTCGGGGCATCTGCAGCACGGAACATGAATTTAGCAGTTATTCAGTAAGATATCATGGCCTGTTTTCGATGCGCACCGTAGCGGTCCCGGACTACCGAGTATTGATCGTGGATGACTCGGCCATGGTCCTCCAGGCGCGGCTCGAGGATAGATCCCGAGCTCTTTTGGGACGAGTGATATGTTCGGCTTTTGAAATGAGTGGCTCCCAATCGAATAGAACGCCGGGCTAGGCGGTTGCCGGTCGTTCTTGAGATAGCAGCTGCATATCCCATGGTCGGCTCATCTGCACAACGCGGTTGGAGCTTGGGAGGAATGACGCAACGGGTAGACATCATGCTGGTGCCTGAGGCTGCCATCCGGGGTATGCAGCTATCCTTGCCGATGTTGATGAACGGAATATAGATTTTAGAGACTTGTTTGGCATTCAGAATCAAGTAGAAGCTGGAATTGGGCTAAAAATGATCGGCTATAATTTGGTTCTAATGAGCTATAGACTGTGTTCGGTATTAACACGGGGATGTTTCATACACTCATGGTGTTCCTATCAAATCGAGCAGCAAGCACATAGTATAAGTGGGCTTGATTTAGCGTAGCGACATCTTTTATCCTCTGAAATAATATGGAGCAGCCATCAAGTATATAAGCCATGCAAGGAATAAAATCATATTTCCCAAAGATTGGATATCGATGAACAGCCACGAAAGCGCATCTTTCTAACAACGACCGCAATACAAGAAAACAAAGAACCAAGAATATCCAAATCTATGCCTGCACAATCTTCTCCGGCACTTGGGGTTTCACATCGGTCGTCGCCTTGATGAGGTCTTCCACAACCTTGTCGCCCTGCTTCTTGCCGGCAGCCTGGATCTCCTTGAGCTTCTCCTCAGCCTCCTTGTTGGCCTCCTCCTCGGCGACCTTGAATCCGCTCGAGTGCTAGAAATTGTCAAGCAGTCAGCGGGGTTGATCCTCAATGCAAAAGTGTAATGCATTTCCATCTCCAGGTGGGGGATCTCACCTCGGCCTCGAACTTCTTGTATTCTTCTTCCTTCTGGTTGCGGTACTCTTCAATCTCCTTCTGAGCCTCAGCCTTGGCGTCCCTTATCCGCTTGGTGCGATCTGCAGTGGAAAGTATGGTCAGGTTCCAAGCGCACGTCTATCGGGGAGTCGTAATCTCGTACATTCTCTGGCTATAAACGATCGAGTAAGTCAGTGCACAATCGGAAGCAATGGCGGGGGAAGGAATGCGGGGATAACCTACCTTGCTGCACAATCTTCTGAGCCTCTCTCTCGGCCTGGAACCATGATTAGCGATCTTGCTCCACCGAGTAGCTGACGTCTCGGAAGCACGTACATCGAGGAGGGTCTGAATGCCCGCGGAGTTCTGAGCCGACTAGATCCACGACAGCAAATCAGCATGGTCAACTCAACACAATTCTCCCTGCTATCTTGGATCTCACCATCTTTGCCCACAAACTCCTCTTAATATCCGATGAAAAGAGGTGACAAGGAAGCGATAATATTGCGGCAACAAGGATGCGGAGCTTGGAGCTCGATCAGCCACGCATGACCCCCCAAGGCGGTGGGGACGTGTACTGCCAACCATCTCCGCCTTGAGATAGGCACGATTACTCCGCCGCGCATTTTTGGCCGATCGGAAGTCCAGGCTCGCCTCAACATCCATTGACGACTTACTTTTTTGCTTGCATTGTGCATATTTGCATTTCAAGATTATCTGCTCAATTACACATGTCTCGAGCATCCAAGCTGACCCTGGCCGCCACGGGCCTGGGCACTGCAGGCATTGTCTACTTTGTTCACTGGGCTCAAGAAAACGATAGGGCGGTACGTACTGGATCTTGATTGTTGGTTGATGGTATACCGATTATTTACTCTGTGACACAGGCTATGCACAGGGGTGTCGAACGCGATATGGAAAAGCAACGAATCCGTCAAGAGCGACAGGCCGAGTTCGAGTTGCAGAAACGCCTAGAACAGGAATACCTCAAGCTCCAAACCGTTCACAGCACGACCGACGGGACAGATACTGCGGGTCAGAGTACGAGTACGGGATCATGACAATAAGGTGGAGGCTGTGTGGGGGAATTGCCTGGATCTTTGATCCAGTGATCCTGGCTTGAATGTACTATGGCGCCATATGGCTATGCACAACATAGCACATTGTTCCAAGGATGACGGAGATCCTTCCAGGGAGATTGCAAATTCTGGAGACACTCGAGGTGTTATATCACCTGGGGACTGTGTACGATATACCTTGTATTATACTTTGATTACGAAAGATCCTGCTCTGTTCAGATCGCTGAAGCGAAGAATCTTGAAACCAATTAGGTGGCGAAATACGCGATTTACCGTAGGTCCTACCGCCAAGATGGGCTATTCCATCCTCATTCCCTAGGTTTCATGTCGTTAGATAAAGCATCCTCAATTCAGTTCGCCAAAGTACAGCAACGCTTTGCTCTACATTAGAGATGATATTTTGACTTGATTTTCCGAAAGTCCCGCTTGAAGCCTCTTTCAAAAACGAAAGGCCAACCTGTGATTAAGGTGCTTTTATGTGTCAAAGCAGATACCCAAGCAAAGGCGTGATACCACAAACCATGCTACTTTGCGCGAGTAGATGCAGCCAAACCGGGCAAGCATCCGTTTTCTCACTTCTCTGTCTATCAATTCTTTTCCTGTACGCTTGATTGTTACCAGTAATAAAACAAGACCTTTTTCTGCCTAAGTGGTTAACTCCAGATTATTCTTCCTGTAGGAATAGTGATTCTTTTGTTTGCTGTTTCCTAAGGTCTTCAGACCGTCTCGATGTAGGAACGTGTCTTCGAATTTCCTCTCTATAAGTCCGTCAGTTATTTTAACGATTTGTAGTATTTTCAACAGCCTTGTCAATTGTCTACCTGGTCTATGAGCATAGATTGCTTTCCCTCTGTCGTACAGTTTGATAGAAGTTTATCAAATCGGGCCGATGCACCCAACACAGGCCGGCTATTATCGGAGGCCGGCTGAATTCCGGCCTCCGGGCGCTAGGAAAGTCTAAACGGGGCTTATCGGCGAATCAAATTGCGGGATCTGGGGCACCAAACTTGGCACCGGGTGGAATATAGAGGTATAAGCATGGCCTGCTTGAAGAGAAACCTCTCATATTGACCTGATTCAGCAATGAATGTGGCAAATTTCTAATCCAGAAGCATCTATAGGATCGATCTAGGCATAGTTCATCGGAGATTTAAGTGCTGACCCCGCGAAAGAACTGGTTGAGCGGCTCCCCCGACATTGCTGGAATGGGCTTAGCGTGTTCCCGTGACCATTTGCTGCCCTCCTTCACTGGGCGTTTGTATAGAGCATCACGATAGACATGAGGATGGCAAAATATCATATTTCACTCTGGGAACATGGTAGAAATATGCCTTGACTACTTCAATGATGATCAGACCCCCGAAACTCAGTTCATTCCACGATGTCACCGGATCCACGCCAAGTTGCGTTCAATTTCGTAATGGTGGACTTGAGGCCGGAATTGATACCGGCCTCTGAGTATTATAAGAATCGCCTCCTTTCCCGCCCAAATCCTCGTTCTTTCCATTCTTCTTTCCATCTTCCAAGAAGCCTGAACTTATATCTCTACTTTTTTACCCCATTTTCTTTGGTCACTTGGTTCCTGACTTAGTCGTTTGGCCCTGGGACTTCTTAGCCCTTGTACCCCTTTCACACCTTAAACCTTCCCATACTTAGGCACTTTTGGCCCTTCACCCTTCATCCTTTATACCTCTTTGTGTTATTGGCTTTTGCTTATTACCTTCCATTATCACAATGACTCGGACTCAGGTTCCTTTCCCTTCCCCTGCTACCCTGAAGCGGTTCCCCCATATCCATGATGACCCTTCAAGCCTGTCTCATGCCCTGGACCCCTTCACCATCACCACTTCCACTGGCTTCCTGCCCTACCAGACTGCCCCCACGGAACTCCCCGAGGTCTTCAAGGCTCTTGCTTCTTTGGTCGAGCGTCTCCCTGTCGTCAAGCTCGATGGAACCCCCGGTCTGCTGGCTACCTACGAGCTGGGCCCTGCTACTGAGGCCGAGCTCACTGACCTGACTGATGAGGTTGAGAAGCTTAAGTTGCCTAATGGAGAGTGGGATCGCTTCACCATTGCTGCTGTCTTCCGTGACTACACCTTCCTGGCCTCGTCCTACCTCCTCGAGCCCTGCTGGGAGAACTGGTGCAAGAACCCGGACCAGGGCTATGGTCTTGGCCGTGAGCTCCTGCCTAAGAGTGTTGCTCGCCCTATGTATCGCTGTGCTGAGATGTATGTCACCCTTCTTCAATCCTTTTACTTCTTTAACCCTTCAACACTCCTATGATCTGTGCTCAGTCCATCAGTCTACCCTTACTACATGACTCAACTTATGTATCATCATACAACATGTACTAACCTTCTCATAGCTTGGACCTTCCCCCCTTCATGTCCTATGCCGCCTCTTATGCTCTCTTCAACTATACCCTCGCCGACCACTCCAAGGGTCTTGAGGAGTACTCCAACCTGCGTCTGGTCCGCGCCTTCGAGCGTGGCCTCGACCCCAAGAGCTCAGAGGCTGGCTTCATCCTGACCCATGTCGACATGGTCAAGGAGACTGGCTCCCTCATCGCCGGTGCCCTCAAGGTCATCGACACCCTTGAGCAGCATGGTCCTCGTCCAGACATCAACGATGGCTTCCGTGAGATCCTGAAGGCTATGGAGAAGATTGAGGCCTCCATGGAAGGTATGATGCCACTGCTTTCAGTCAAACCTGAATCACATCGAACCATACTAACATCTCAATAGACATGTGGGGTAACTCCAAGCCGGCAGAGTATCTCTCCTTCCGCGTCTTCATCTTCGGCATCACCAATCAATCCATGTTCCCGAACGGTGTCATCTATGACGGCTGCGAAGACAACAAGCCACTCTCCTTCCGCGGCGAGAGCGGCGCCAACGACAGCATCGTACGTACACCACCACTTCATATGCTCCCTCAGACCACTACTAACAAACTCCTTTCTCCTCGACAGATCCCCCTGCTCGACCACCTCTGCCAAATCCCCATGCCCTCCACCCCCCTAACCAAGATCCTCCACGAATTCCGCGCCTACCGCCCCCTCCCCCACCGCGAATTCCTCACCTACGTCCGCGAAAAGGCCGAGGAAATTGGCGTCCAGGAGTACTCCGTGCAAGACTCCGAGACAGCAGTCCTCTTCCTCAGGACCCTCAACCACGTACGCAGCTTCCGCTGGCGTCACTGGTTGTTCGCCCGAGAGTATATCATTCGTCGTACGCCTCATCCTACTGCTACCGGCGGCAGTCCTATCGTCACGGTAAGTAGCAAGACAAAACACCCCAGAAGGAACCTGAAATGCATCCATGCCGAGAGAAAAAAAAACGCTAATAATGAATCTTTTGACGTGTAGTGGTTGCCCAACCAGCTCTCTGCTGTTATGGAGCTCATGATCTCTATTTATGATCGCTATCTCGCGCCGAAGGAGGGCGTGACCATCGTCAATGGAGAGGAGGATTTAATTGCCTCGCACCGGAAGCAGGTTGAGCCCATAATGGAGCTTGTGCGTGATCAGAAGGAGAAGTTGGCTAAGGAGGTGGAGCGGTGGTGCCAGGAGCGTGGGGTTTAGATATTATTAGATTGAGATTGCTTTGCTTGTTGATTGTTTTCTCATTCTTATCGTGGACATAAAAGGCCGTTGAGAATCGATTATGTATATACGTTTCCCATGATGTTTCGAGTCCAGTAGAGGCCTTCTTCCATGAATTGTGTGCTATTGTATTGTTTGGTGATTGATGAATTTCCTTCGTCTAAATTCGGGTGGTAAAAAGATAGTAGGGAGGCTGCGGTCACAAGGAATCACCACTATTATCTTATGATTTCCACTAAGGAGATGAAGACCGACAACTACAATAGCGTTGGTTTCACCGAATGCCCCTGCAACTACCCCACTCCGTGGTTAACCGTCAGCACACGGCCTTTGGGGCCCATCGGAGGAGATTAAGGCCCGACGAGGGAGGATTGGACTCAATCGGGATACTATAGCTTGATTGGGTATGGATTTCCGGATCAGAGAGGACCTGTGCCAACTAGACGCCTCGAATTGGACCGTTTGCCAAAGTGGGCGTGATCAGAGTCAAGACTGGCACAAGATTCGACAATCACCTAGGTAGCTTTGCTCATTCGTTGTGATTTCTTCGTCGACCGCAGGGCATCCAAGTATACTTATGCTTTGGTCAGGGTTCGATATTTTGTTCTATGATCTCCCCAGCTTCAAGTAATAACCTCCAACCCCCTCTCTCGCCCATACGCAACAGCATCCGAAGACACACCCTCACAACCCCTCACAACCAACCGATCAAGTCTAGTCCCCTCCCGAGACTCGGAGCTCCGGGCATCAGCAAAAAGCCGGATAGTCACTCCCGTGATCTGCGTGTAGGACAGATTGAGTACTTTCAACTCAAGGAGCAGTGTGAAAATACGGCGAGCTGCAACATCATCCACGCCACGCATGTGTGTAACGCTGAGCTCCGTCATCTTTTCTAACTCGGGATTTGGCACCTCTGTGCTCTGGATCATGTCGAAGAGATCGAAGATCTTGAGGTTGAAACATTCGTTCAGGTAGAGTGTTCTGACTGGAGCCTGGGCGTCGTTGAGGAAGACGGGGAGTGTTTGAGGCGAGATAAATCCCGTGTCTATGAAGATAAGAGTGTGTAGATTCGGGAGCATTCCTTCTCGAAGCTCTAGGTATGTGGGTCGTCTCGCTGATCCGCCTTGGATATGGAGATGTTCAATGGTATTTGGAAGGATGGCGCAGAAGTCCTGTCCAATTGTTTTTCCACGGAGTTCGAGCCGGCGAAGAGGGGGAATATGTCGATCTGGGCCATTCGGGAAGGTGTATACATTGTGAACTTCTGGATCAAAGTCAAGACGTAGTTCTTCCAAATTTGGGTACACGGGAGATTCGGTGATCTAGAGATAATTTTAGCTCTTGATCGAATGAATCGATAGGTCAATTGACCCACTTCCATGAGGCCCGGCACAGATAACACTGCCATATGCTGTGCTGTTGGTTGGGACACACTCTGCCGCGAGGCCAGCGTGATGCTTTTCAAGTTTGGAAGACATTTCGGCCATTGGCCAGACTCGTAAAAATCTGTAGTTGAGCTCTTCACATTCCACAACGCGATCCGCTCAAGTTTTGGTAGATCTGCCAGCAGTCTGCCAAAATAATCATGAGAGACAGGGATGTCTGCTGAAAGGACAAGGCTTTTCAGCTTCTTGCTGCCCTTGAATTTCTGGTAAAAGTCCTTGCAGTCGTGGGAAACCCAGAGCTCGAGATGTTCCAGTCGGGGACAACGACTTAGGAACTCCAGTGTCTTTGGCGTTGATGCTGGAGATAGGTTTTTGATAGTGGCATGTGTAAGCATTGCCTTGGAACGGCGAATGTAAGACCTGATTGCAAGCCAGGGGACTTTTCCACGGGCTCCTTTTAGGTCGATGTGCATCCACAGGCTTGTCATGGAGCCGAAGAATCGCTCCCAGTCTTTGCAGACACGTAAGATTCCTCTGCGTATTAATGTGAGAAGACGGTATTAAACAACGATGAAAATACATGCCACGACGACTTACACAATCTGTTTGAATGAAAATTGCTGGATGATTAGTACCGCAATCTCGAGCGGTAGCATAGTAAAAGGATCATGTCGGTTTAGGAGCATGCGATCCTCCAATTTCTTGTGTAATTGCTCCAGCATCTGCAAGGATCAGTATAACAAGGTCGATATAACTCATTCATGGTGACAAACCCCTCGTCGTGGGTGCTCACTCGGGAGCATCTTCAAGCCATAGGCATAGATTTCCTGGGCCTTTTCTGGCTTGCCCTCAAGAAGAAGCACTTTGCCACATCGCATGTATCCCTGATCGATCATGAGATGGTGATATAGTGTCAAATGGACAGCAGACGCTTACTCGTTCATCATCCTTGGCCGTTTTGATCATTTGCTTCGCATCACGACGTGCCAAGTCATACTGCTCTAGCTTGCAGTACGTAGCACATCGGTTGTCCAAAATACCAATGGTGTCCACATTGGGCTGTCTCAATGCCTAAGAATCTCAATTATTAGCATGAGCTGCCCATTTGGGTTAGAGTGAAAATGGGGCTACCTCTCCAAAGGCCTCAATCGCGCCCTTAAAGTCCCCCTTCTGGTACAGTTTCTGGCCTCTTTGCTGTGAGGCTGACACTTGATTGCGCATCATTTCTGAACACACCCTTTGACTCAACACACGAGTCTAAGTATCGACGCGAGTGATGAGGAAACGCCCTTTCCAAAGCGCGTCTGGGTGATCGGCACGTGCCCTGTGGGTCCCTTGCGTTGTTTGTTGCTCTGCCCCGCCGGAGTGGCCCATGTTTACTTTCTTCCGCTTTGGACCATCGCAAGCTCTACGCAATAGCAACGGCCCGACATGGAGGCGCAAAATCTACAGGCCGCGTCGACTTATGTTAACAACCTCCTGCTGGCTCGGGGCCTGTTGAAGAGTGGTCAGGCGATTGATTTCGCTAATCCCGATAACCATGAGGGGGGCATCGATGCTACGATGGCGCGGGTTATCAACCTGGTCAACGATCTGGTTTTGAGGAGAGACGTCAGTCGCTACTTGCTAGTCTGTGTCGCATTCATTCTAACAGCTCTATTAGCGTGAGGCTGAGCACCGTGAAAGCTTAGCGACGACGATTCGAGTATTGCGCGCCAGCGAGTCCGAGCAGACATTGGAGATTGTGTGTACAGTACCTCCGCTGCGAGATGGCGACCAGCAAGCTCATGATATTTTAAATCACAGGGGAAACTAAAAACGAAAGCGTCCGAGTTAACGCGATCGCTCGCTCTGGCAGAAGCCTCAGAGCGTGCGGTCAAGTCAAATATGTCCAGTGTCGAAGCCACGATTCGCGGACTCAAAGAACAGGTCCAACGCATGAAAACGACCGTCCAACAAGTTCGGGCCCAATGCGCCAACGATATCCGCAAGCGAGATCTCGAAATGCAGAAGCTCAAATCACACCTGGCCGAGCGACAACGAGGGAAGCGTGAGGGGTTGAGTGTTACTACAATCAACATCAACCCCGCGGCAAAGGGGTCGCAACTGAGAGCCAGCGGTGGAGACCAAATCCACGATCCCGGATACAGCTTACAACAGGAGACGACCGAATTCTTGACGGAGCTATGCCAGAACCTCAGCGACGAAAATGATACCCTGATTGAACTTGCGCGAAACACTGTGACGACACTGAAGGAACTACAAGGGTTGCCGGAAACAGAGGAGCAGGACGGTGACGATGAAGTCTCTGGAATGGCTACCAGCGTTGGACCACAGAAGTTGGCTTCCGCCGTGACTTCACTGCCTACATCGTGCGAGGAGTTGTCGACAAGTATGGACGCCGTTCTGGATCATCTGCGCACACTCTTGACCAATCCTTCGTTCGTTCCCCTGGAAGAAGTTGAGATCCGGGACGAGGAGATTGGACGGCTGCGCGAAGGCTGGGAGAAGATGGAGAACCGCTGGAAGCAAGCCGTCACCATGATGGACGGATGGCAGCGACGGCTGGCAGATGGCGGCGACTCGGTGCGAGTGGAAGAGCTCAAGCGTGGCATGACTCTGGATCTGAGTTTTACATCCACCGAGGATGTTAGCCGGCTAGAGACGAGCAACATCTCACCGATTCTGGAGGACCAGCAAGAGGAAGACGCGGAGGGAGGAATGAATGAGACTGAAGACCGGGATCAAGAGCAGCGCGAGACTTCAAACCCGCGGGAGACTCGATCCAAGATCCGCAAAGTGCCCGAGCGGTCCGATCGGGCCTTGCGAGAGCGCAGCGACAATGCTGCAGCCAGGCCCAAACGGCTCCGAAAAGTCTCTTTCACCCCAGGCCTCCAAGGATCACCCTGTGAACCCAGCACACAAGACGAGGAAACTCTTCAAATCAAAGCACACAAGTCGGAGGCTGTGACTCGAAGGCCGTCGCGACGAAAGACCGAAACCAGCTCAACTCGCCAGGTGAGTAAACCCTATTGCTGAGAAGAAATGCGACATCAAATACTAACACTATCAATCACAGACCACCAGCAAAGACCACCAGCTAAGCGTCTCCCAAAAACTAGCCGCCGTCGAAGACGAAGCCCGTCTCGCAGAGCAATCACGCAAAGAGCGCGAGTCGCGAAAACGAAGTCGGCCAGAGAAGGCCTACAGCCGGGCTGGTACTCGGCGGCGGAGTACTCTGACGAGCGATGAACTGGAAGATTTGATGGGGGTCCCATCGCGGTAGGAAAAATTGTTGGCGAACGGGGAGTGATACTTACTTTCCATCTAATCTACACCCTGTACATATACTTTGGATGAGCGAGCATTGTAAATATGGAGTCGCCGCTTTTCGTTTTGTGCTGTTATGATGTTCGGTGAAATTTTATCTATGGATACATTCATAATTTTACAAGCAATTGTAGGAGGTAGACATGGATGGCATATGCGGAGATAATATCAAGCCTGAGAAAACTTGTAGCTCTATTGACCACTGCTTGTCTTGGGCGATAGGTAGCAGGATGGCTCCAGCGGCAGACTATTATTATTGATATGCAGTGGTCAGAAAGCGATTTTTGATCAAGTATAATCACCGGCTATCTAGCCCTCTATACTATATGTAGGTTCAACACACATCATACCGCTCTATGCTACAGCCTGGGCCCGGGTCTGCGAGAGCAATGGAACCATGCAATGAACCTATACTCGTCACGATTTAGCTATCAGCAGCCTCTATGTCCACATTTGCTAGGTATTTATGAATTTGGACTGATTCACCGACTCGGGTACCATCCTGGTACCCGTCGCCTAAGACAAGCAGTGTTCAACAGAGATTTTTAATATTCGATACCTCGGGTTTTGCAAAATAACCCGGTGGACTGGAAGTAGTTTCCGGTCGGCCACATGGTCGTACCAGCCGACATGAGACAACTACAGGGTACTGTCCAGGGTGCTCTGCATACTCAGTAGATAAAGATAAAATGACTGCAAAGTACGTAGCATCGAGTGTCAGTAAGAGGCTGGAGATAGGGCTAAAAACAAACTATATCTCTAAAGATGAAGTCAGCAAAACAAATCAAAGAAGGCTGAAGAAAGAGGGCTGAAGATGCCATGGCGATCTCCATGCTCCTCGAAGTTCGAACATGAAGTCCCGATTTCTTTCGTTTAACCCTGATTTTTTTTCGTTTTATCTAATATTTTCTCTATCAGATCCTCTCGCTACTCCTACCGTCCTGCTATCGCGCAAGACAAACAGTGGTCAACAGAGGGTTAAGTCCCGATTTTTTCGTTAAATCCCGATTCTTCTATTTGATCAGATTGTTTTGTTTTATCAAATTTTTCATTTTCAGATCCTCTCGTAGGTTCCATCCCCCCTTTTCCCACCCCCCCTCCTATACTATTTCAGGCTTACCATATTAATTAAAACTTTACTATTTTCTAAACAACTACGCTCAAAACTAATAGAAATCAACGTAATAAATTAACTTATAAGAGTACTTCAAAATCGGAATAAAATCATAATCTATTTTTAACTAGCCCTCTATGCCTGATCCCTCTATGCTCCTCTACCTGTCACTTTCCTAACCGCGACTAGGCCTAGGAGTGAACCCTAGTCAGTGCGAGAGGATTTGATGACGGAAAATTCGGATCAACTAAAAAAGATCTGCTCAAACGAAAGAAAATCGAGGTTCAATGAAAAAGTTAGGAACCAGGAAAAACGGAGGCATCGTATGCTAAGACCCTCTGTTAACTACTTCTTATCTTAGGCGATAGTAGGATAGTAGGAGCTGCGAGAGGATCCGATAGTGCAAATGCGAAGCGTCGAAATAATCGGGACTCGACGAAAAAACCCGGTTCGACGAGGAAAGCCGGAGGCATCGTGTGAAGGAGCCGCGAGAGGATCTGATAATGCAAATGCGAAACAACGAAAAATCGAGTTCAACAAGAGGTATCGTATGCAGGAGCTGCGAGGATCTGATAATGCGAATGCGAAGCATCGAGAGAATCGGGGCTTGACGAAAATCCGGGTTCAACGAGGGAAACCGGAGGTATCGTATGAAAGAGCTGCGAGAGTATCTGATAATACGAATACGAGACAACGCAAAAATCGGGTTAAACGAAACGACCGGGCTCAACGAGGATAAGGGCATCGTATATCAAGAGCCTCTGTTGACTACTGCTTCTTTTGGGCGATGGTAGGATGGTAGGGGCTGCGAGAGGATCCGATAACGAAAAGATCGGATCAAACGAAAAAATCGGATTGAATAAAAAATCAGGATTTAACTATGAAAGCCGGAGGCATCGCATATATAATAAGAACCTCTAGGTGTGGGCCACTACCTGTCTTGGGCGATGGCAGGATAGTAGGAGGTGTGAGGGGATCTGATAATGCAAATGCGTAGAAATAATCGGATCGAATAAGGAAAACCAGATACATCGCATGTTAAGAACCTCGCATATCACTCTGTCCACTTGTTCCTATCTATTGTGGTGGAAGGAAGCTACATGGAGGTACGGCATTGTATAACCGCGAGTTAGTAGGGAGTCTGCAAATCTCCAGAAAAATGTCAAGCGAAACCTATCTTCTCACCCTTGTACTAGCAAATACAATATTCGAAATATGAAAATGTACTACAGGGGTGAGAACTCGTGGTAAGGTTGCTAACTATATCGAGGTGTTAGTAGTTAGTGCAGAGTTGGAAGCACCCACGTCCGGGTCTCTCAACCTCGGCTCTTTTCGAGCTCGGTTCTCCGCAGTTCTTCAGATGCCACGGCCGATTGAGATCGCCCATCCTATTCTCACCCGTTCTTTTACTATTCATCCGTATATGGCCCTATCTTTCTGCCTCCTCCTCTATTACCAATTCTAGCCTCGAATCCGTCCTCTTCTCGAGTCCTATCTCCCCACACCCTCTCTCTCGAGGTTCTCTTCTCCGCACAACCCCACAGCGCAACACAATCTTCACCGTTCAATCGCAACATACCAACACTCAATTCTCTACCTACCCTCCCACCCCCAAAATGACACCACCCACCGGACCCCCAGCAAAGACCTTCACAGGCTGGGTAGCCCACGACGCCACAAACCCACTCACCTACACAACCTTCACCCCCAAGCCCTTCGCCGACACCGACATCGAAATCCGCATCACCCACTGCGGCATCTGCGGCACAGACGTGCATACCCTCCGCTCCGGCTGGGGTCCAACCGACTACCCTTGCGTAGTCGGCCACGAGATCATCGGCATCGTCGAACGAGTGGGCACGGCCGTCCCCACACTCACGTCCTCACCGACCTCAGCATCGATCCGCATCGGCGACCGCGTCGGTGTCGGCGCGCAAAGCGGCGCATGTCTCCGAGCAGACTGCGAGGCCTGTGTCGACGGTGAAGAAAGTTACTGCACCCGCATGACGGGCACGTATAACGGACGCTACCCAGATAAAAGCAAGTCATACGGTGGATTTGCGGCGCGGTGGCGTGGACCCGCGCATTTCGTTTTCAAAATCCCTGATACCCTGCCGAGCGCTGAGGCTGCGCCGCTGCTATGTGGTGGCGTGACCGTCTTCGCACCATTGCGCAAGTATGGTGCCGGTCCTGGTAAAACCGTCGGCGTCATTGGGATCGGTGGACTCGGCCATTTGGGCGTTCAATTCGCGAAAGCGCTCGGCGCGGACCGGGTCGTTGCTATATCGCGGTCTTCCAGTAAACAGGCCGATGCGTTGCAGGGACTCGGTGCGGATGCGTTCATCGCCACGGGAGAAGAAAAGGGGTGGGCGAAGACACATTCGCGAAGCATTGATATTCTGCTCTCGACTGTTTCTGGGCCTGGGATGCCGTTGGGTCAGTATTTGCGGCTACTCAAGCGGGATGGTGTGTTTGTGCAGGTTGGAGCGCCGGAGGATGCGTTGCCGCCGTTGATGGCGTGGTCGTTGATTCAGAAGAGTGTTAAGGTGACTGGGTCGAATATTGGGTCGCCGGAGGATATTAGGCAGATGTTGGCGTTGGCGGCGGAGAAGAGGGTCTTGCCGTGGATTCAGAAGAGGCCGATGGAGGATGTTAATGCGGCGTTGAAGGATATGCATAATGGGAAGGCGAGGTATCGGTATGTTTTGGAGAATGGAGAGGTGCAGGCGAAGTTGTAAATATTAAATTGTAGCTGCCTAAGCATAGCTTGTATCTATTCGGATGATGGACGGAGTTGGTGTACATAGGTCTGTGGAAATGAACATACTTTCCCCGAGGAGAAAGCAGTTGTACCAACTAAACAGCAACCAATCGACAGACAGTCTAACCCATAGCAAACTTAAAGCATTATGTCTTATATCCAACTCCCTGGAATATGATTCGAGCCCGACTCTATATTCGCAGCACAGCCATCGCCAACCCGGCTATAACCCATGTCACTATACTAGGAAACCCACTTGCACTGCCACACTGCCACACAACGCTACGTTAGGCAACCACTGCCTCGAGGGAAAGAGAATGAGTTTGATTTTGTACTTTAAAAGGTTTCCCTGCTCCTTTCTCTCATATTTTCTGAGTGCTTATCCTAAATCTAACATGTCACTGCGAACATATGGATTCCAAGAGTGGTGAAACGAAACACCCGCTGCCAAGGCCTCTATACAAAAAGCTTGGCATACGCAAATGAACTATGGGACTTGACACTCCTACTCTCAGTCCCAGGCACTGCCAATCGACTAATAATACAGTGATACCATGCCTCAGGCTCAGTTCAAACCATCCATTCTACCCTCGGGTATCTCTCGGTCTGAAACAATACATACAATACATCCATCCATCCTTCCAGAATAAAAACCCGAACAATACCAGACCATCCACCATCCACTAACCACAGTCAAAAAAGAAAAAGCAGACCTCTGGATTCTAACCAAACCCAGCTCTCAAAACGAAAACGTGCCACTCACCCCCGTCCCCAGAGGAAATCTCATTGGTGACTGACCGGCCCTGCCACAAAAATCCTTGGAACCGAGTGTGGAGCCCGGGATATGCTCCAGGCACCAGGTCCCCCGCGACAAGCTTCGACACTAAGCTTTTTACGGTTATGGGTACGAAGCTTGAACGGCGTGGAGACGCAGAGTAGTGAGTACTGTATCTATGCGACGGTTTGGTTGCTGTTATCGGATTGTTGTATGGGGTACGTATATCTTCTGATACAGAGGTATTGTATTCAGGGGATATGGCCTGCCTATATTGCTGCGTCTCGATATTAATCTGAGACAACCAGGGAGGCGGTGCTGAAACGGGTTACAGATCAAATGTTGAAATTGAATGAGATGGGGGTATTTAACAAAAATCAAGTCCTGTCCTCGAAATCACTGAACAAACAAGAGCAGCCTCGACGCTTCCTGTCCGGTTTATACAACTAGTCCCTCCTGGACGATGGACGATGTCCGAACCGCTCTCAGCCCGGATCCTCTGGCTGCGGTTAAATTCCTTCACTATCGTCTGCTTCGCTGAGTGGGTCTCGTGGGTGGTGAGAGGATTGTTTACTGATGGGATATTGGGAAGATGGCCAGCAGATCATCGCAGAATCGAATGAGGTCTGTTTCTTCGGCGTCCTGCTCAGCTTGGCAATTTAGACCCGCTGTCGCTGCGGACTGTTGATTACCTGAGCACTGGTGATTCAATTCCCGTCGCGAAACCACATCTCTGCCCCGAGCAGAGCATGGTGGTATTTATATGTCAAACTGATTGTGCGTGTTGTGGTATATGCAGGGCGTGGAGAGAGAGGTCGCATGCACGACAAGGGGGGTTTGGAAGGTTGGTTTGATGAAGTGTTGATGCTTGTGCTGGTGGTGACTCCTCCTAGCGGGATCCGTGGTTTACTCGGGTCGGAATGTGGTGGGTTGGGATGGTCAATGGTAGATCGGGTGGTGCCCAAGGTCATGGTGCCCGAGTGTCGAGGATGATGTATCGTGCATGATGCAGGGAAAGGCGATCGAGCACCTGCGATTATGGTCACAATTCCGATCATGTCGCAGTCGTGAAGTGCTCTAAGGTGTTGCCTCTTGCAGAATGGCGTGGCCTGCGGGCCCCTGTCCCGTGATGGGACGCCTCGCGGTTGCAGTTCTTTCGTCCCCCACTGCTGCACCCAGCGCGATCATTGTGTCACGCTGGATTTGGTTACTCTCACAGAGTGTCCATCTTCTCCAGGTAATTCTCACCCAGAATACCAATCATTGCCCAGTGAACCAGCGGTCTCCACTGGTCATCTAGAAGCATCCATACAGCCTTTGCAACGCGCACACACCATTCATCAAAGCACCAGCGATGCTTCAGAAACTGCAACAACACACCAAAATGAGCCAACATCACAAGCGCCATAGGTTCACGCTCACGAAGCAACTCCAAAAACCGTGGAGGCAATTTGATAGCCCACCGACCGGCAATTACGCTAGCCGTCATCCCACCATACACCCAGCTGAGCATCTCGGCCACATTATCAATAGTCGCTGTATAGACTTCCGTCTCGTGGGATTGATCACGTGCGCCACATACTTCATTCGCCTCGTGCAGGTTGTTTATCGTTGCGGTGGCGTCATCCGGGAGTCTCGCGTGGACTTCCTCTACTTGCAGGATGGGCGCGAAGTTACTATGACTGAGATAATCCGCCGGCGAGCGGATAACCTGCTGCACGCCGCGGGTTAGCACGAGGACCTGATACAGATCATCCACGCAGGTCCACGGGTCCTGCACATCCGGCGTGTGCGGAAAACCGAAAGTATAAACGACGACGATCCCGGCAAAGGCGAACATTGCCTTGGCATTGGACTCATTGATATCGCCAAGAAGCTCGCGGAATAAAGCGAGAGCCTGATTCTGATGCGTGACGGCGCGATTGAGATATGCTGCGCGTCGTGATGGCTCGGGCCCCGTTCGGGCGAGATGGAGCGCGGAGAGCGCCAGGATGCCGTGCATCAGGAATGGGTGCGAGAGTGCCTCTTCGGGCACGACATTACGCCAGACGAGATCTGTGCGTTCATTGCGGGAGAGCGTGTGGTAGGTGTCATTGCACCAATGCATCATGAGTTCTAAATCATGCAGATTCAACGCCGCCGTGGGCGTCGTAGCCGCGGTTACGCCGTCGCCGCTGAGCCGGCCCAGAATGCCGAGCGAGTCGGCCGGTGGGCTACTCAGGATTGAATCGCTTGGATGGCCGCTGTCTGAACCTGATGCTCGAGATGATTGTCGAGCGACAGCTGGTTCTTCATTTGCCCAGAGTAAGGAGCTCGAGGAGCCATATTCGCATTCCGAATGGCGCTTGGCGCAATTGGAGCAAGTTGGTCTGGCTTCATCGCACTGCAAAAGGGGGATAAAACCATTCCGTTGTTAGAAACTAACCCAAACTAAAACATTACGCAGAGAAGAAGAATGTCTCCCAAAATATTATCATTTCAAGATCATCACGCGAGTCCATACCTTGACTCGTCGGCGTTTGCATTCCAGACAGCCGTGGCGGGATTTGCGATGAGGTCGACGGAGCGCCATATGGTCATGCACAAGCAAGCGGTCTAATGGTCGCCATGATCCGGGGAAGACAGAATTGAGGCTCTTGAGGGAGGAGAAGAGGGAAAAGAGAAGGTGGGAAGTATGTACGAAGGAAAAAAAGGCTTGATTTCTACAGAATAAGAAAAAGAAATTAGAAAAAAAAGAATTGTGCTTTAAAAAAATTAAAATTCCCACAGCCTTGGTGGTTTCGAGTGGTGAAGGCGTGTAGGGCCGTAGGCAACAGGATTCATCGTCAAAGAAAACGGGGTCCGCGGCGACGGGAGGGACACACCTCGTATGGAAATTGGAAAGGTAAAAACAAAAAAACAGTACCTCGGAGTAAATTATCATCCATTTCGGTTTAGGCTTGTTAGAAACCTTACGGAGATAGACTTACACCTAGCCTAGCCTCGCTCACTACCTACTGACTGATTGATTACATATGTACTAGAATACTAGAAAATCAAGAGACTACCTACTAGACACATACTAGGACTAGCATCAGGGGAGGGGGGGCACCGCTTATCTAAGGGCCGAACCCTGTCGATCAAACAGAGGGCGAAAAAGGCTTGTCCACCGTTGTGAAACATTGTCTTGCTTCGCTTCGCCAGCACTGCCTCCCTTGGTATTGCAGCTACTTGCTCGATTTGCTCCATTTTTTGGCTCCATCGGGCCTCTTAGGGGCTTCGGGTTGGACTCGGCTGGGCCTTAATTGTGCTGGGCATGCTGGGCATGCCACCGCGAGTCCGTGATTGGACCCGCGCCCCATGCAAGCTGAATAGCCGGGGAGGGGGGCTGGTTCGAATGGGAATATGACAATGGGCTAATCGTCTCGTGGTATCACGCAACACACACATTACACAGATTGATTGTACGCAATAACCATGGACTCGCTTGGATATGTCATACAAAGTTGTCCTCTTTGTAAAGGCACACTTAGTATGTCTATAGTACAGTATGTACTTCGTATGGGACGCATAAATTACTGCGCTAGATGGCCCTGACTTAAGGTTATACGAGTATATACCTCATAAAGTTACCTACTAAGCTACTCTCAGCAGGACCCTGAGATGTCCCTAAACCTAAGTTTCTCCTAGGGCAGAGTGCGTTAATTATCGTTAATTATCATCAAATCCCTCGTCATCATCATAACTAGCTAAAGTAACAAAAAGTAATCAAGAACAGTCAGCCGTACAGAACAGTCAGAACAACCCCCAAATGCTTTCCCCACTCCGTCGGTCCCATTACTTCGTATAAACGTGCAGATTCCCACTCCAACGGTGTCTTGGCTCTTCTTAGGTTTCCCTCCGAGGTACCATTGGCATCCCTCCATCCCTGATTACTGTATTCCCCCTCCTTCCGAATCTTCGGCTCGCTTCAAAGTTCCCAGAAATCCAAAACCACTACAGTACTAGTCGCAGCCCGCCCAGCCAGCCAGCCCTAAGCCTTCCAGGCTCCAGGCTTCCAGGCCCAGACTATGTACTACTGTACTGTAGAGTCATCCAAGTTCAGGTCTTTTTAAGCGCCCCCACCGCCCCCACCAGCACCAGCACCAGCAGCTGCAGCCTTTCTCGCCCGCGCCAGTTTTTCCCGCAAGGCCAACCCGCTCACCAACACCAGAAGCTGAAACCGTTCTCCATACTGCACGTAGATATCCATCTGTCCACTCGTCGAAAAACTGCCCCCCGACCCAAACACCGCAACTACCCGGTCCGACTCATCGACCAACTTCAATCCCCCGGAATGCCTGCTCAGCGCGCGTGTCCTTTTCCAGGTAAACGTGCGCGGCTGCTGCTGCTGCTGGTTGTTGTTGACGTTGTTCCTGCCTGTGGTGGTGATGCCTAGGGTTATCCGGATCGAGTACCGTCCAGACATTATGCTGTCGCGGTTCAGACGGAACCATTCGATCGCGTGAGGCTGGGAAGGATCGCCAAGTCCGATCTCCGTGTCTGATGAGAAATGTCGGTATTTACTGACGCCCGCGATGGGGCCGGTGGTGTTGGCTCCCGCGTGGAAGGTTAGGTCGGGCTTGCCGGGGGTCCTGTGTGAGTTGTCCACATGGTAGAGGGGTTGTCCGTGTTGGCCGGTGGTTGTGATATCGTAGGAGCTGCGGAAGACTCCGCGGGTGATTGTGTATTGGGTGATGGGTGTGGATTTGGGGGCTGACATGGTTGGTTTGTATGGATCGGAAGATGTATAGTATATTGATGGTACAGTAGTTTGGTAGATCGTAGTGATGTAGAGATCAGATGAGAAGCTCGTAATTCACTCAGGACTTTTGTATAATAGTTATTGCTATGAATAATGTCTCGATGGCGCTCTGTTCTTTATAAAGCTACATCTCCGCCTCGATGTTTGTGCTAAAATAATATCATTCTGGATCATCGCAAGGCTGAGGTCATACAGCGGTCTATAGAACCTTGTCAGGTCAAGATCATCGGCGCATCGGGCGCACTGGCCCCAACTCGATGACGGGGTAGGGCTCCCATGAACACTTTGGCAGGGCCGCAGGGCAGTGCTCGAACGACCATGCGCCAATCAGCTTGGTGGCCCCCAAAGAGAGGCAACTGGGGAATAAAGGATCACGTGATATAGAATAGAAGAGTCACCTGACTTGTCCTCATGTTTGATCACATGACGTGGACAGCTTGACAGTCACGTGATATGAGATCTCTCGGGCGCTTCTCGGGCGCGTCTGAAGAAGACGAAACGAAGCAGAAAAAAAACATTCCGGCATATCGCAAGATGATGGACCGCGTCTAACTCACCGACCCATCTCTCCCTCTTCCCCATCATCTGGCGCCACCCACCTTTCACTCATTGCGCCATTCCCCCTGCCATCCCTCTCTGCTGCAGCTGTTGCGGCCCAAAAAGCGGTCTTCCTCTCTCTCGCCGAGAGCAAGCTGTTGATCCATCTTTCGCCTACGTGATCGGCCACCCATCATGTCGTTCAAAGTCCCCTACGAATCAAGCCCACCACCCTCTACACCCGACAAGTCCAAAGGTCAGAGCTTCTGGAGCAATGTCTCGACGACACCGGCCGGCCCTCCGCCATCGACGGCAAACTCATTCACGCCGCAAGGACGTCCGCCATCGACCGCGTTTGGAACATCGCAACTAGATTCGCATTCTAAGCTCAATTTCGGACAATCTTCCAACTCGCTATTCACCAAGTCGGGAGGTTTCAAGACGGGCGACAGTATCTTCGGATCCTCGTTTGGATCAGACTTTGGTCTGCCCAAAACAACACAGGCACCTCCCGCTAGACCGCTCGCACCGACACCGTCGCAGGGCCGATTTGGTGGCGCCACGAATGGCGGCTCGTTTGGGCGGACCGTGACCTTCGACCAGCCCAATGGTTTCGGTTCTTCTCAGATGGAGGAGTACGAGGAGTACGAGGAATACGAGGACGACGGTGAAAGGGAGATGGAGCAGGATGAGGAGGAAATGGAAGAGGACGGAGACTACGAGGAGGAGCTAGAGGAGGAAGATGCGGAAGGCGATTTGGACCTCAGCACTCGGGAACCCTCCAACCGACTCAGTTTCCTCGATTCCACCTATGGTAACCCATTGCCGGCACAGTCCTCCGGGGTTGGCCAAGCGCGCAAACCGATCTACTCGAATCCTACCGATGCGAAGCGCCCGAAGCTTGATGAACGATGGGCGACTCAGTCACCACTGCGCAAGACGAAGCTGTCTCCCAAGAAAGCGTCCGCAATGCCCTCGATTCTGCACAATTTGGCTTCCAGAGGCCGCCTGGCGCCTGTCGATGAGCCGGCGGATATGATTCTCAACACGGAAGATACAATTGACCGACTGTATATCGAGCTGCACGGTGCAGATTACCGACACATTGACCTCGATGCCGTCCTTGCCCACTTTGCCAATAAGCTTGTCAACACGTGGGATATCTGCGCAGACCGTAGCGGGATTGCTCGACCTTATGGTGTCGGACCGAGTATCGGTCCTGGCGAACAGACTCCATCGCTAGTCAAGGCCACCTTTTTGGCATCTCTTTTGCTCCAAATCCACCACCCTTCTCGGGGCTCTGCTCCGATCGCCAGCGCCTCGAACCCAGCTGCACGCATGGCACCTAACAGCATGGTTAAGGCTATGCAGCGTGCCAGTGTGGCTACTCCAATTCCACAGATTCTGCTCGACTGGCTGAACGGGTACCACGCGTCTCGGACCAACGATCTACAGGCGCTGCGGTACGTGGAGCCTAACCCTACTGCTTCATCAAACTTCTGGGATATCATCAACGCGGCCGTTCTTCGCGGCCGCTTCGCCGAGGCAGCTGAGGTTCTTCGTTCCGCGGATTTCAACTATGCTCGATCAGCTTTGGAAGATGGCCTGGCTCAACCCGGTTACCGTGGAATGCAATTGCAGAATATCCAGCGCTGCGTCAACAAGGCTCTTCAAATTCTCGACTCCTGCCCCGGCTTCCAAGACGATGACTGGGCGATCACCGGACCTGATTGGACCGACTATCGCAAGAGCGTTCTCTCAGCTGTCAACGACCTCGAAGAGTTTGCGGAGGGTGAAGAGCGAGACCAGGCGGAGTTGCCCTCGCAAGACCACCGATTCCAGGCTGTCAACTTTGGATTGTCGAATTTTGGCCAGGGCCAGAACCAGGTCAGCTTCACGCAGTCTGCACGTATGGCTGAGAGCCGTGTGCCGTGGACGATCTATCAAAGTCTGCGATCCCTGTACCGGATTATTCTTGGTGATACTGCTACTATTAAGGCCTACTCGCAAGATTGGGTTGAGGCGACTATCGGTTTGACTGCGTGGTGGGACGGAGAAGACGATGACGGTGCTTTCCGTGCCAGCACATCGAGTATTGATTTCCAGCGCTCTCGTGGATCTCGCAGCCATCTCCGCGCCGTGGATCGAAACATGCGGAATGCCTATCTACGCCGCTTGGACCTGGCGTTTAGCAGCGCGACTAACGAGCCATCCGACGACACTAGTTTCCGCGTGAACACTATGAATAGCTTGGAAGTTGGTCTGGCCTCTGTATTCGATGGTAATGTCCAAGGTGTGCTGGAGCTGCTGCAAACTTGGTCTCTCTGCATCACGGCCGCCATTACGGAAGTGGCCGATGTTGGCGGCTGGTTGATGGATGGAAGCCCACGGAAGATGCCCGGTCTCAGCGAGAATGACCTGATGGTTCTTTCATATGGACAAGGAAACGTGTCTGAACCGAAGGGCATTACTCGGGATGAGGCTTTGCGAAACTACGCTCTCGGATTGTATGACCGCCGTTCTATTGAGAATGAGACTGGTTCTCGCGAGGGTTGGGAGATGGCCCTCGCGGTACTTTCCCGTTTGCACGATCGAGATATGACGAGGACGGCTGTTACGGAGATTGTGGAGAAGTTGCCACTGGATACTATTGACCAGCTCGATAAGTTGGTTGTGCTGTGCTCGGATCTGGGACTGGAGGAGCAGGGTCGTAAGGTTGCCGAGGTATTTTTTTTCTCTTCCATTTACAATATCGCGCGTGGCTAGTTACTGATCACTTTTATAGCGCTTCGGTGATTTGACCACTGATAACTCCGAGGACTACGGTGTCGCTCTTGTCAGCTATGCCCGCGCCCAAAATCGCCGCAAGGTTCGGGCCGTCGTGGAGCTTCTCATATCCTTCAGTCTGGTGCAATCGCGCGCCTACCCTGCTGCCGCCGATCTGGATGACACGCTCCGGTCTTTGCTGCAGCAACCAAAGACGTGTCTTTCATCTATCGCATCGATCAGCGAGGAAGCTGCCAGCATTCTCCAGTTCTATCTCAGTGGATACGCCACACTTCGCCGGTTCTACGAGATTCGTGATGAGGCCTTGGGTTTGAAGGAAGGCCAGTCCCCACGATTCAAGCCACTTGCCCGTCGCCGCGCAGCAGCCAAGTCTCTTGCGGCGGTTATCAGTAGTGCCGCAGATAATATCTACGGTGGTCTATTCGATCCGGATCGCGATTCGGCCGTGCAAGTGGACGGATTGATGGCGCTGTTGGGCGAGGCACTGGTATTCGTCAACCGTGAGTTTCTCCCATCACACCCATGAATTCCCTCCATTCATTCAAATACTAACATCAACATCCTTCCAGAACCATCCCCCATCCTCACCGTCTCCCAACAATTCACCATCCTCTCCGCAATCGAAGATCTCGAAACCGTCACCCCCCGCGTCTACGCCCAATGCGAAGAATGCTTCCGCTCCACCCTCCTCTCCGCAAGCCCAACCGGCTCTATCGCCTCCCCCCCTTCTCCCCGGGCTCTCCTCAAAAAATCCGTCTCCGCCCTTTCCGCATCTACCTTCTCCATCATCGGCTCTGACATGCTCGAGTCTGCCCGCACACGCTCTACGTCGGGCTCAGGCCCTGCTTCCGCCGGTAGTTCAGGTGTGCTTGTCCCGCGACCCGATGTCAAGGATGCGGGTGCGGCCCGTGGGTGGGATTGGAGGGTTGGTCTGCCGGAGGGGACGAGGGGGGAGGATGTTCTACGGATGTTGAGATTGGGACTGGCGCGTGGTTTGAGTGTTGGTGCCTTGGGGCGTGTTTAGTTGGGTGTTTACCTAGGTAGAGCCTGAGGTTAGATAGAGCCTGAAGACCTGAGGGGACGGGGAAAGTGTCATGGCCAGCTGAAAGATCTGGGCGATTTGGGGGTCTGGAGCATGTATGATTACTTGCGGCGTTATGTTAGCTCCCTTATCTTCTTTTCTTTTTCTTTATTTTTGTTCAAAGGTGGCCTTGGCTTTTGGCCTTGAGCTATGGATGCATTGATGCATGGATAATAGCATTTTTTATCATGTCCACTTGGGATTATCTCCTTGTTTTTTTTTTTTTCAGTCTGTTCGGGTATGTTTTCTATCTTGTAGTGTTTTTTGCCGAGTGTGGCTGGTGAAGTGAGTTTGGGCTTGGAGTATCCTGTGTGGCTTGTAAGTATGTAGGTCTGGTTGAGAACAGTAGTTCTATGTCCTTATCATACCTATTAAGATGGTTTGGTGAATGGGTTGTAGAAGATCTTAGGTCTCATTTGCTTGTAGGCCGTCTCTATAACGAAACATCTGGGATAGTATGAAATACAATCTACATCTACACTTCAACCCAATCTGCCATGAATATTCCAATCAAAATAGACAATGACTCAAATCTTGACTGACATCTCTTTGCATGATGTTTCAAGCACCTCTTCAACCTCCCTGCAGTAGTCTCTACCATCAGCAGCTGATACACGTTTCATCTTGGAACTAGTCACTCCTTCTCTGCATTTCCTCTTCAACAACCAATCACATCAACCCACCACCTCTCAGCCCTATACATTAATACATAATTATAATTGCCAAAATTCCCTGCCAAACCGGAATTCCAGGCAGAACTCTGGCCTTAGAAATTCGAATATTCTCCAGTATACTACTGTTGAAACTTGGAACTTGGTCTGTCCGTCAGCAGCTGAATGGCGGGAGCCTAGCTGCCTAGCGCACTCCACTGGGGGAGACGGCCCCGCCGATGGTGATGGTGAAGGAGGAAGTCAAAGTCGAGTCATAGGAATGGAATCACGAAGACACCGCTGTCCGGTGGTGATTTTCTGGTATACTCTATGCCTTGAGTATGGAGTATCCTGTGTTGTGAGACGGTGTACAATGTGCAGTTGCAGTATGTACAGTCCGAGGTAAAATGCCCGGGAGGATCCACAGTGATGCACAGCCAGCGCCCGATGAATCATGAAATCATCGGATCGACTGCAAGAGTTCCCAACTAACTAACTATGGTAAGTACTGTGGTACAATAATGACTCGATTCGATCTAGTCAAGTCCCAGTCCCAGTAAATGCCCCTCGCCAAGCCTCGTCCCTCTTCTCTGGAACTCAGTCTGCCTTCCTCTCAGCCTCGCGCCATGTGGTCTGGCGCATTTAGTGCCAAGTACTGCACTCCGTACTGCCTGTACTAGTAACTAACGTCCACACTACTGCAGTCTAACCAGCTGCACACCGACTCCCCCTGCCAAAACCAGGTCTCCTGCACCCCGGCTTAACGGTGGCTTCACCGTCTTTGCGGCTTAGCCGTGCAGCAAGCACCCCTACCTAGTACTGTACCTCCATTATTATGTACGAAGTACGTGCTATGATTACCGAGGAAGTACTTTGCTTTGCTCCCCTCCAGCCACAGGGGGCTCCGCTTGACTCGGGCTGGTGAACCACTAACCAAATCCAAATACTCTTTGGAGTCTTTGCTCTTCTGACGTGAACTACTACTAGTCTACTGCGGCTGCATCCTGCATCCTGCAGCGCTGTTATCGGGACTGGGAGCCGCAGTAGTAGTAGAGTACTGTAGTGTGGCTCCTCCCTGTTCTTCCTCCCCTCCCCGTGGGGCTGACGGGTTGTGGATTCCCTGTTTTTTTGGATTTGGCTTCTCTTTTTTTGCTTTTGGGTGACGGTTTCGAGAGGGTTGATTGTGTAGTGAGGTGCTGAAGTGTTGCACAGAGTGACCTGATTTGAATTGAGGGTCTATTATTATTGTTATTTTGCCGCGAATTGCTTTTTTACTGGCTACAGCATACTACGTCTCCTGTACATGGTCATTCTAATCTACTAGTTAATCTATGCCGATGACGACTCAATACTAAATCGTGAATACTCAAGATGTCATCGCTAGCTCCCATACTAAATAACTAATTACTATGTATCTCCACTTACTAAATACAGCAACATCCATACTCTCCTCAGAGGCTCAGTCCTCAATCCTCACTAAAAAGTGGAGCCCAGAACCACCGGCCAAGTTGACCCGGTACAGTCCCCAATGCATGATGCACCAGTCACGAGTGCCCGACTAAACCCAACTTAGGACTCCGACTCATAAATCTCATTAAAATGATTACTATTACACTTCCTCCCTCAGTCATCCTTCAGCTGTCGTTCGTATTTCCCGATTGGCGTTTCGATCATCATTCCATCTCGTCGGTGTTTTCCGAGTGTGGATCCCCCGCTTGGACGTTTTTAGTTTTTGGTGTGGCTTTTTGGTTGCCTGGGGTGTCCACCATAGGGCTGGCCGTTCCGCCGTTGTGGGATGCCTTGCAGTCTAGTCATTGCACCAGCTGGTGGAGTCACTGGAGTTAGATGGGAACTGACCTGACTCGATTTGAATCTATGGAAATAGATCCACTAGCTGGGCTAGTAGAGTTTGGGAAATGTGCTTTTTTGGGGATGAATTGTATATAACGTTCCGGTTGGGACCGGCAATTTGTCTGTCATTATTCATTATTCATTCTCATTCTCATTCTTCTTTGATTCAAATTCATTAGACCAGACCATCCTTTCGTTATCACGGTCCTTTTCTTTGATTGCATTCGCTATCTAATTACCAGGACTGGTTCCGACGCTCTCTCGATATTCTTCGACTATATTTTTCGTGATCTTTTCTCTGTTGACTACCGTCTATCGTTGCATTGCATTGCATCAGCATCTATACCTACACTACGTATCCAAATCAACTCACTCGACACTATATATCAACACCACACCACCTGTACAATCTACCTACACATCCGACAAAATGTGCTACAAAGTCGTCGAACGCTACTCCGTCTGCAAATGCGTCTACTTCCAACACTCCATTGACCCCTGTTCTGCCTACGGCCAACGCGGCCACTCCGTCCAAGAAAAGACCGTTCTAGTCGGTTATGCCTGCTCTCGACATTCTGCGCGCGGCGCATCCTCGCCTGATTCTGGTTATTCTAGTTCCAAGGGCTCGTATCGGTAGACGATATTAGTCGATGCGTTACTTTCTCTTGGTCTGCTGGATGGACTGCGGGATTGAATATGCTTCTATGGCTGCGACTGTGACTGTGACTGTACTATGCCTTTCATGATCATGACTATGGGACGAGGATTTGAAATATTACCGAACCGAGATAAACCGAGCGACTTATCGTGGCTTGGGCACCAGGATGAATCAGGACGAGAAAAAGAACGAAGAGTAGGATGAGGACGACAATGATAAGCTCTGTCTCCTTTGGAAGATGAGGACATGTGAGAACGAGGTATACACGACTGGAACGACATACTACAACTCTACACTACTAAATCCAAACCCCCAACGGACGAGACGAACAAACACGGCCTATCTCTGCGAGAATCGGCTATGTATAATTCCACCTACGCTCAAATCCACACTTCGCTTCTCTTTGCTCTACTTCGCCAATCCCCATGCCATATCCGTTAATACCGGCTATTGACGGACGGACCCGATTCCCGGTGAATCGAACACCAACAGCTATTCATGTTCGTTGACCGATCATATACAGCAATTTATCACAATATCTCGCCAGGTGCAATATCGTGATGAATGGTATAGCGGGAGAGGCGAGACAAAGCTCAGCTTAGTTGGAAGGGATGGATGAGGGACGCGAAACCAAACGACAGGGCACGACACGATGACGGACGGACGGGACGAACTTGTATAGTAATCGGTACATCACATCACATCGACTTTCCTCTCCTTTTTGGCTTTACTGGCTTAAGTGAGAAAGGGGATGTTGGTTTTGATGTTCATGTTGGTAGTTGGATTTTGTTGTGGCTTTGGCTCTGCGAGCTGGGCCTGGTGCTGAACGTTTCTTATGGTTGCTGTCGACGGGCTTCGGCGGTGACACGATTTGTATGTGTAGGGTGTTGCATTGGTGTTATTGTTAGAATGTTCGGGTTACTGTCTTTTACTTGGGTGTGTTTAATATTATGATTACTTTCGGATTGGATGATTTTGCTGCTTTACAGTAGGGTTTTCGGGGGTAGGTGGTAAAGTTGCAGCTAGAATGGAGCTTTTTATATGTAGGAGGACATGAATTAATTTCTGGTAGAGTTGATTGATTATTGAGAAGATGTCCTGAGATGACATCTAATACTATTGATTCGTAGAATCTGAATACCCCTGACGTGAGCTTTGATGGATTTAAATGTACAATGGTAGTCCTTAAACCTAAGTTAATAGACCGGAGAAACCGTCTAACTAGATAGGTAGGTTCCACTTCCTCTTTTTAGGAAGGCATCTCGCTCAGATATTGTCTCTTAGCAACCTATATCATAACCGGCAAATTCCATGATTTCGAGACTTTGTCAAGGATCAAAGTCCTGGAACCCCCCGGGAAGATAGCCGAGGGTTTCTTTGCTATACTTATACATCTCTTCCCCCTCCGTTTCTCCTTCTCTTCTTTCTATTCTTCCATCCACGGATATTGATCCATTTGCATACCTTTATCTATCAAACCCTATCCACAAAAGTTTCATCATGCAAGTTCCAATTCTCAACTGTTACAAGGATGATGCTGACATCAAAAGTTTTGATAAAAACCTCACCCAAGCCAAAAGGCAACGGTCACTGCACCAATACGAAGAAACAAGGTATCGAGGTATGTATCATGAGCCTCGGGTCTTTGGTCAGTTCTAACATCTCGTCGAGAAATCCACGCGAGTAAAAATGGAGCATGATGGCCTCGCACCACCCTCCGATTACCAACGGCAGCGCCTCCGAATCCTCAGGGAGATCGACCTCTTAGGATTGCGCAAGTTAATCCTCGAAAGACGCGATTCTTTACTCAAGGAGGACGAGCGCCTTATTACAAGACATGAGGCCCTCCCAGAGAGGGAGAATCAGGCGTCGGAGCGGAGAGACGCGGTGCGCGAGCGGGAACAGAGTCGTCGCCGAATACTCGAGGAACGAGAGCTCTTTGAATTACGTGGAGAGCTCCTCAAAAGACGCAATGATTTGCTCGAAAAGGATGAAAGCCTCGCCGACCGACACGATGCCCTCCTAGAGAGGGAGGATGAGGTGTTGGAGCGAACCCTCGACCCGGCTCTCTAGGTGTTGTGATCCCGTCACCTATTATCTTACGGATCACGTCTTAACTCCGAATTATTCCTGGTTGAGAGAACCATTCTGAATATGACTTTGCGTTCTATCTTTGGTTTCCTCTAGACTACACAAAAGTCTTTAGACGCACCGACGTAACCGACCTACTCTTCGTGTTATGGAGCTATATCGGAGGTCTGAGCTGCGTGGTTAGGTAAAGTCTGGAATGAACTTCTAGGTCTTCGGACAAACCTTTCGATGGATAATCACAAAGAACTTCAAAATGACCTTCAGTAAGACCCTTAAATCCGTGATCACAATAGCTGAGTGCTGGCTGGAAAGACTAGATTGTTTTTGGCCGCGGGGACGGCATACCCGATCTAGAATGGATTTGTCCAGGAATTTCCATTGCAGTGTTCTAGTGTGCATCATCCTCGCGTATTTCAACTCTGCTGTTCGCGTGACAGCCTTTTTTCCCCCTCTATTTTTGACCGGAGATCAATGTTCTTTTATTCCGCTTAATTGTCGATATCTCGGATTGAAACTCAAATTAACTTCTCTGGTGAGTCCATTCCTTATCTTTTCATAGTTGCTTCTTATTCAAATATAGATATGATGCTGATATGTCTAGCTCATAACGCAGTATATCAGAAAGATGTTCGGGAGCGTCAACGGTTTCGGGCCCGTTGGGAACTACGCCAAAGAAAAGGTGGAGACCGCAAGTTCCAATACGGCAAAGACGTTCAATGCAGCTCTGATATACTTGCCGCTATTATCATGATGGAGCAATTAGTGCGAGAAATGGTGCAACTAGAAGACCAGTGGAAAGAAGAACACCAGGCCACGCTGAAGAGTTTCTCGCAAGGTGACGACATGGCTTGGATCCATGAATGTGAAGAAATGATCAAGTATCATAGAATTTTGGGCGACTGGGTAGAGCGTATACTTTACCATCTTGAGGTTCGACTCCCTCGAGGAACCCTGAAGAACTCATATGATAAGCTGCGGGAAGACCCTACTTGGTACCTTCGGAAGGAGCTTGTCAAAGACTGCGTGGCGAGGGGTGGATGTTGTGGTCGAGATTGTGGATGCTGTGCAAAGCGTCATTTGAATAGTGACAAGAGAAGAGGGATCGGATATTGTTCTATGCAGTTCGCCTGCTGCGAAAGCCATCGAGGGTCGTGTTATACAACAAGACAAACATTGGCATTACGAGTTATGATTGAAGAAAGTCTCAGGGGCTTCGCTGTTGCTAAGTAGCTTTAAATACTTGCACACACTCTGCTATGATTTCAATGGCCGAGTTGCTTTCTATATGTCTCTACTACGCCTAATGGGCTATATTTCTTGATTTCGGTTGATTCCGTGCGAGCCAAGTGAGCACCTCATGCAGTTGGTGAAAGATAGTCTTCTAGTTGATACGACCTCGCCTCCTGATACAATCAATTTTACGTTCTTCATAAAAATGGCTTGAATGTCACGCTTCTGATGGAAACATTCAGAGGAAAGGGAAATAGGGGAACAAATCAACGCATATGCTTCCGTGGCTATAATTCTAGGTTCCCTCATCTACAAGACATCCATAAGAGACCGGGGATCTACAGTACTCCTTGGGGGCGACCCGAGCGTATAATCCATGCAAATCTGTCCGTGATGGGGCTACCGTCACCAACCAGCAGATGGGCAACATTTGAGCATTACTCGTGTATTCCAGGGTACTGCAGCAGAGATCGCTGTAGGTATGTAGGGGTTTTTCTAATTCAAATCAATCTGGATCAAAGACCCGACATGGTTATAACTGGCTAAGAGTTTGGAATGACAGCGTACAGCGTATTCAGGACAGGGCTTGAGCGTATCCGATACAAACAAATCCTGGTTTTTGTTTAAATTCGGCCCCCAAGCGTACCCGAGTCCAATTTGGCCCCTTCAAGCCGACCGTTTGTTGTCTGACGGGGTTAAAACATGCAATATGATAACATGTGGCGTCTGCCTGGAACTGCAACACTCCCAGCCCCCCATCCTTGCTTTCCAACTGTCTACACCTTATTAGCTGCGCTGATCCCCGATAAGTGGCTCCTACAGTCTTGACGATAAGCTTTCTTGCAGGTTCGCGAAACGGCAGCCTGTGATAAACCCGCTTCCATCCCCGACACTCTGGATCTGGTTATTCTTCCAATTCGAGACAGCATGCACTCGGCAGCAATCATCGCCATATTTGGACTACTGGCGAGCCTGTATATTATCACACGTGGTAAATCAAAGTCTTCTTTACCGTTACCACCGGGCCCAAAGCCGTTGGCAATCATTGGCAATGTCCACCAGGCGCCCAAGTCCCACGGCTGGAGGACATATCGTGAATGGAGCAAACAGTATGGACCCATAGATCACGTCAACATGTTTGGACAGCCGGTCATCATTTTGTCAACGTCCGAAGTTGCCCACGAGCTCCTAGCAAAGCGTGGAGCCACATTTTCAGACCGACCTCGCCTTTTTGTAAGACTCTGTTGTTTTACCTTGCGCATGTAATGTGAGCTAATGTGAATTGTAGTTGGCGACGGAGTTGGCCTTGAAGGGGCTCAACATCCTCATGATGAATTATACTGAGCAATTTCGTCAACATCAGAGGCTGCAGGTCTCGGTCTTGAACGCGACCCCGGCAGCCGCCTATCTCCCCATACAGACTTTGGAATCTCAGCAATTAATGCGCGATCTCCTGGAAAATGCAGGTGGTACTGGAACTGATGTTCAAGGACACTTTCAGCGTGCAGTCGCTAGCATCATCCATACTTTACTCTATGGCTTCCGCGTCAAAGACTACAATGACCCGGGTCTTCGCGCCGTTGTCAAAGTCAACGAGGAATTCTCTGAGTTCATCCAGGTTGGAGCGCATATCGTGGACCAGTTTCCTGTGCTCAACAATCTTCCAGGCATTTTAGCTCCATGGAAGGCAACAGCTGAGAATCACTACAAGAGCAAGCACCATCTACGCCACAAAAACTTTCAGCGGGGAGTGGAATCAGACGCCTGGAATATATCCAAGCATCTCCAAAAGACTGTTGAGAAAGATAACCTCGACATGCCCTTGGAGGAGCTGGCTTTCGAGCTTGGCACTATGATTGATGCCGCACTAGACGGTACCACCGACAGTTTGATCTGGTTTGTAGTGGCTTGCATCACGCAAGACCATGGCTTCATCGCCAAGGCTCGTGAGGAGCTAGATGCCGTTGTCGGGCGCGACCGACTCCCAATCTCGGAGGACAAGCCCAACCTGCCGTACATCGCCGCTATTGTCGAAGAAATATTCCGTTGGCGGCCCGCTGGCCCTGAGGGTGTCCCTCACCTAAACAGGGACGAGGAAGTCTACAATGGATATACTATTCCCAAGGGATCTGTCATTATACCCAATGTTTGGACAATTTCCCGGGAAGAGGCCTTGTTCGGCGCAGACCCGGACGATTTCATCCCAGATCGTTGGCTCAAGGAGGACGGCAAATCACTCAAAGCCCTACCCGCAGCTGCCTTCGGCTATGGAAGGCGGACCTGCCCTGGTCGTCATTTAGCACGCAATGCTATTTGGATTGTGGTCACCCAGCTGCTATGGTCATTCGATATCAAGGCTGGTCTGTCTGAGGAGACAGGCGAGCCCATCGTCATTGACCCCCTTGCATGCACCTATGGCTTAGTTATGCGGGCGCTATCATTTAAGGCTTCATTTAATCCTCGTGGGCCTTGGGTGCGTCAAGTGATTAACAGAGTTGGGGACACATATAGCAAAGATCATGAGGCTATGCTCAACGAGATTGGGGCAGAGTTCACTAGTTTGTAGTCAGCCCTTGTCCATCCTCTTCTTCTGTCATTAAACTCATTCAACACATGTAGCTTTCGCTGTGTCCTGAAAGGTATTAGAGATGGATTTTTTGTGTTACAGGCGATAAGTTTGGTGATTATAGACTCTTCAACGCGGTTTACTCAGTGTTGATGCTCTTGAGTATAGGAAAAGGCTTTGTATGGGGGTTTCCAGAGCTCCACGTAAGTGAGATGACGTCATATGTCAGCGAAATGTAGCACCCAAGATTGTATCTGGCAAGAATGAGAGTGGTTTGTAGCACGACAAGCTTTATCGAAAACTGTCACCATTCCAACGTAGCCGCAATTTCCCCTATGGCCACCAGAATATACAAAGCATAATATCTTGCTGTGGACTCGATCATTCAAATTGCTTGCCGTTCACACAGCTTTCGAGGCAATTTCTCCAAAGAAGTCCTTGGCATGCCGGGATGTAAGTTCAAATCAGACCCCAATATCGAAAGAGATCCAAACCCCGCAGCGCCCTAAATTCGAATGCGGTTCCAGTCTGACGGTCAGGGCCAACTCTCAACAGCCATAACTGTATTATTCGCATGTTAGCAAAATCATTCCCACTGCACCGTGCTTGCCAGGGTGATCTGCCACGCCAAACGGGATGGAGCAGAAGATCACCGAATCCCGCTCCCTGCTGACGATTCCACTGGAAATTCGAAATCAAATTTACGAACTCATCTTGAGTGGTAACGTCATTTTATTCATGTCCACACCAAGCTCCCCGCTACGGCATTGTCTCTGTCCGTCGAAAGGTCAAAAATTCCATTTCCTACAATACAGTGAAGGAGATGGTTTATGGTGGTGTCGTTGTGGCAGCCACTCTAAGGAGTCAGCCACTTATAAGCGACTTTCTCTTCTATTAACATGTCAACAGATGTACGTTACCCGATGCGTCCCACCTTAGTCGTGATTTTTCCATATTGACTATATTGAGATCCAGTTACTCGGAATCAGTGAGGATTCTCTGGGCCCAGAATACTATTCATCTCCAAGCTGCATTATTCCCGAAATTTCAGGTCCTTTCGCATCTGAGAGATGCCCTACCGTCTCACAGTTTCCAAGCAATTCGATCGCTTGAAATCTCTTGTCTGCATGGAATTTATCACCGAGAACAAACTCTGGATAAAGAGTGGTTTGGTAATTGGAATGGCATTTGGGACAATGTCAAACTCATGGAGGGGCTTCTAGATCTCCAAGTCTGGTTAAAATTGGACCAAGACGTGACTACCGAACAAGAAGCACGGCTTTTCAAGCCACTTATGGAACTAAAGATCAGAAATTTTATTTTGGAGGTAACATGGCCAGCAAGCGAGGACTCGGAAGCTTTGTTATTGGGGGCGCCATTCTCTCTAGTAAGGAACAACGATCCTATCCCTGGAAAGCCAGAATTTGGTACGGAGATAGTGAATGGTAGACCACTTTAATAAGCTCGTATTTGGCTATATAATGAGACTTAGGCGCCTAGAATGCTAGCTTTAGGTGCTTTAGTTGAGAGGCCTCTTCTACCTACTAGCAGTATGGACCTCGCCGGGTGCCAGTCGCAACAGTTATTTCCATGAGAACGAAAGGCCATCAATAAACAGACATCAACACTAGTTTATCATCACAAAAGACAGATTTAAATCAACGATTCATCAAATTCTTCACTGGATTGTCCACTTTCACTCTCACTCCTACAAGTGTCCATAATTGTCCATGATTCGGTTCCAAGCCTTAACCAGTCCAGGGCCGCATAACCATCTGTACATCTCGCTTTTCGGGCTTTGGCTTCCTGCTCAACAAGTCCATCTTGCCCTCCTTAGTGAAATAAGCCTTCTTGTTGATCAGTTGCACACCTGGATGATAGAGTTAGTAAATATATCGTGATATTTTCCCCAAGCTTGATAATCAAATAAAATTGACTCACCCATTGCAAAGTACGAGATAGACTCCGCATTGTTGCACCCCGTCGGCCCAGCTGACATACAGCCTTCCCACCTGTATGCCCAGTCCTGGGTGTGTCCCTTGTCGTCAGCCAGGGCATGTGAGAACTAATCCGAAAAGAAATTAGTCAAATACGAACATCTTCACCATGAAGGTCTGTAGGAACGACAGGAGTGCTCTTACTTCATGCAACAGAGAAACATCAAGTCGACTACCGAATACATCGGCGTTTGGCTCACCGGCTGAGAGTGGACGCTTGGGGTTGTAGTCATTGAGATTCTTGTGGTTTGTCACCGTATCAATGGTTGCATAGGCCGAGTGGCCCAGGACGGTGAGATACCAGGGGCAAAGCTGAATCGAGTTCTTGACTAGCTGCCCATTCTTCACCTGTGCTGACCTATAAGCAACTGTGTCGCCGGTTTTACATCCATCGTACTCCTTCGACTTTGGCACAAGAAGTTTTGTGGTCTTGTCAAACAGGACTGTCTGCTCTTTTCCGTCGTTGCCCGTGGTCGTGGTTTCTTCATATCGAGAGAGGTCACAGTATAGAATCTTGATATGTAAGCTAGAAGGCCTCCAAAGTCTTGGCCTTCAGTCATCACTCACTGGATCATGGTTATCATTTAGATCAACATTTTTCAAATTCTTGAATTCTTGCACATTCTTGTAGATTGCTGTCATGGAAAAACTGTTAAGGACGGCAATGTATGCAGGACTTGGGACAACTGACCTCTCACAGTGTCAAGACGATACCCAGCGAAGAACCACCCTTTCAGCTCATTAACGTTGGGATCGTTTCCATCCAATGCAGTTCCTGCATCTTCTGCGAGCTTCATAGAATTTTTGACAGCTTCAACTAAAGTGTCCTTGATTGCTGTTTCATGTGTGAGTATTCGTAAAAGCGTAAGGAAAGCATAGAGTACTGACGTGCACAGGAATCGTCAATTGAATAGGCATCTACCCAAGCGACTTGCAGCAAGATAAAGGAAAGAAGAAGCATAACCTTGGACCATGTCATTGTAGCCATAGTAACCATATTGAGGTAAGTTTCAGTTGGTATAACAATCAAAGTGCTCCATGCCAGCTTTTAAATCTTTTCGAGTAGGTCATAATTTGGCTTGAGGACCCAATTACAACATGAAGAAGGATTGAGTCAGGGCAAGTCAGCCTTGCATCGCCCCAGGTGTGATCGTGAGGAAATCTTGAAACAATATTCGGGATGTGATTGTTGGATCTTGGCAAATTCGCACTATTTTGAGCTGGCTAGCCCAAGGGTATTACCTAGCTGCCTTGGGATCCTTTGCAGTATGCGTGATTTTTTGTCACTGAAGTTCGGGGGCTATTTCAGTCTGAGAGTAGTCCTTTTGTAAGCCTGATGCTCAGCTCAGTCCACAGGATAGTATTTTTGGAACTGAGAAGCCCATTCCTGCATGTAGAAGTCATTCATCGTGCTCAGATATCGATTCTGAGATGTAACCAAGGGGCCACAGGCTCTGTGCTGACACCCTCTCTCTTCTTTCTGAGGCACTCATTGAATATCAATGTGTTTCAATCTATGTGGTAATACAAAGCTGTCGAAGGCTAACCTGAAGAGCTCAGCCAGGTCAGAATTCCTTCGTCGTGGTTGCCAAGGTCTAAAATTGGTGCACTACCGGGATCTTAATATGACTTGAGAGGGAGGGCCAAAAATAGGGAGCCCACTTTATTCTGACTCAATTATCCAAGATTTTGCCTGTGATACTTCCAGTTTGGCTATGGATATACTCCAAAGGGGCTAAATTACATAGTTGAACCATATCTTATACAAAGATGAGCTACCGATGATTAGAGTCCAAATCCTTCTGGGCTATGACCACCAGGACCTGAGCTGCAGGGTCCAAACCTAGTTTGGCTTACTATCATCTGAGCGACTGATTCTAAGATGCCAGGGTCCAAATTCACTTAAGCCAGGGTCGCCAAGCCATGAGCTGCAGGGTCCATATCTAGTCAGGCGTACCGCCAAGTTTAATCCCACCACTCTGCGAATGATGTTCACATCAGATTAAGGGTCAATCTATACATATGCAAATCGGGCTAAACTTGTCATTCAATTCTTGTAAGCAGCAATTGCCCCACGTCGTCGGAAATGCTCATCATGATCCTCTTCCATCATAATTTTCCATCTTCGGCTGTGGTTTTCACGAAAACGATCCAAAAATATAGACAACCCCCAACGCCCAGCTTCCTTCCAAGGGCCAAAAGATTTGCAGCTTCGACATGCAATTCTCTGCTGACAGAATGGGGCCATGATGAAACAGCCTTGTCAGAGTCTGACTTCATCTGCATGAATCTGAGGAAGCATACTAGCACGAGGTCGGAATCTCATCATGTTAAAGTCGTCCGTGAAAGGTATTTATATCTTGGAGCAATGCCCTCGAGTATTTCAACTCACTCAAACTACCTGTATCCTTTCTATTGCAGTTCATTTATCTTCTTCCGTGGTTTGAGAGAGATGGTTCGGTTTTTACAGTCTCTTTTGGTCCTAGGGCTGGCAGCCCGATTTGCGTGGGCCAGTCCTCAAGTCCTCACAGATTCCGATGCACTAGTCAAGCAGCGTGCACTTGCGCCTGGCGATCAATACGTCTTTGCCACCTGCCCGCGGTATGTCGTTGTTTAATGAGTCTTCCCACGACAAATATGATTGGGGTATCTAACAATAGTTGAACAGTAACCTCCAGAAGTGCGCGGAATGCGGCGGTGATACCAAGAAAAAAGGCTTTTGCGATAACGAAAGAGCACAGGGATCTATGTTCGAATATTACCGCTGCAAGCAATTCCACGCAACAGGTTGTGGTCTGATTTGTGAATGTATATCAGAAGAAACGGGCAATCCTGGGTAAGGATGCCATCCATGCTTTGCTGATTATACATCTAATTCTGACATCTTTCTTTTCAAAGAACCGGGTTACCGCCCATCATTCCATTCCCGCTTCCACCACCTGGATTCGTTGTTCCTCCAGCAGGTGTTCCAAACCCCAAGACTCCGTGTAAAGAAGACTACACGAAGACTAGTTGCAAGGACTGCAAAGCTCTGGAGGGTTGGTGTACTGTGGGCGACAACGCCGGGTGCCCTTGTAAGGAGGAATGCCCTGCAGACGACAAGCAGCCTAAGTGCTCCGATGACGGATGCAAGGGAGACGACAAGGGAGCTTGTACTATTGTTTGTTGCCCATATACGCTTTAATTTCTGGTCAGATTGCTTACATGAACTAGGGCCATTACAAGGATTGCAAGTGCAAGGCCGAATGTCCTGACCCGAAGAAAAAGGTTCTTGTCTGTAGCAACAAGAGTTGTGCGGGTAAGGACGGCAAGTGTACAACTGTATGACTCTCCTTTCCTCTTTTCAATTTCTAGGCTTATGAATCTGACATTAATTTGCTGCAGGGTGCGAATGATGGCTGTGCCTGTTATGAGCTTGCAAGTGTCATCTTCACCATCGGATCCAAGTCGCAGGCGGAGAAGAGCGAGAAGATTATGGCTGAACTGACCAAGTATCTCAAGGATCATGAGGGGGAAGGAGACCAGCCCAAAGAGCCGAAGGAGGTCAAATGCTCCAGCACTGAGTACAGCAAAGCAGTTAACGTTGATATCTCGTTCATGCAAAAGATCGCTGATAAATTCTGCGATGGTGATATGAGCAAGAAGCGCAGTCAGGACTTGACAAACAAGGACGTGTCAAGCTCCGCTTATGACAAATATAAGTTCCATCTCGAGTTCGATCCGGGCAAGAACTGCAAGACCGACTGCAAAGCAGTTTTCAAGTCAATTATTAGCAAATGTATGTCTTCAATTCCGACTCATCCGACTCTATTTACTGACATTTGGATTAGGCGAGGGTTATAACAGCCACTCTATTCAACTGGAAGGCAGTGCGAAGTTTGACTGTGACGCGAGTTACAGCTACAAGATTGACGCACCCGAGAAGCCGAAGCCGGAGCCTACTCCCGACCCTGGCTTTGAACAGCACGGCTTGCAAGAAAGGAAATGCCATAGCGCGGATCAGTTCGGAGGTCATGGCGATGTTCGCGGATCCGAAATTAGCATGGCTGCTACAGGCTGTGCTGGTATCTCTGACGACAAAGCCAAGCTGAAGGAAGGCTCTGAGGCTGTCAAGCTGCAGTCAACATACGGGGGTACCAAGATGCAGTTCACCATGTCATGGATTAAAAACTGTAAGGGACCTGAGCAAGACGCCCGATACCCCTTCGGAGAGCCGCACAACCTTGGCAACACCTGCTGGCAGCTTTTGTTAGACGATTGGCAGAAGTGTGAGTTATTTATTCTTTTCCTCATTTTGATTGAATTGATGCTGACCTATCAAATAGGTAACAACGGCGGTGCTGGTGGGTCTATCGATTACAGCTGTGTCAGATATGATTTCCGACCGACACATGACTAGGATGACAGAAGATCTGTTGATATTGATATTGCCTATAGCACTCAAATTTGATTATTTCATTCCAGTTTAGCACACAAGAATTCAGTTTAGCGATGAAGGGAACTCATGACAGACAAAATTCACTTCTAGTTGTCACTATTGAGTTGCCCAGGACCTAGGATGTCAGCAAAGCATGGTTGCTCCTCACCGAAGAAATGAGCATGAGGGAAACAGAGCAGTCAAATAATGAGCAAGCAGCACCAAGGCATCAATCAATACAGGTGGAATGTCACAGTATCGTACTATGTAAATGACGCCTATACTATGGGAGGGAGAGGACAACGAGGCGCAAAGGAGATTCATCTGGCATGGCTTTCAAAGCTTCATTCCATAGGAAGCCTTTCTCTTTTCTTCTTCTTCTTCTTCTTCTTCTTCTTCTTCTTCCTTGGGTTTAGTTGCTACGTCGAAAAGTACAGCACGTTCTAAACCTTACTGTTAATAAACGTTCCATACAGCTAAAAGTGCCCACTTTGATTTAATTTTGTACAATATTTGTCGTTGATAAAATTCCCATTTTAGGCGTGGTCCGCTTCGCGCGCACTAAAGTTCAAATAGCAATTCTATCTTTTTTCAATAGTTTTCATACGATGATAGGCTTCAGAACGGCTCAGTGACTTCCCAGCTATGTACTATGTCAACAATGTGACAGCTACGGAGTACTTGGAGATTGGCCAATTCAGGGCAACGGAATGAAAAGGGAGGGGATTGATATTGATTGAATGGATTGATTGATTCGAAAAGAAACATTGGAATCAGGGCGCGCATGGGGGTTGAAATACCTATGAGCTTACAGTATAACGAGGATCATTGGATGTTACAAATCCGAGTTACCCAAAGATAACAGAATTGTGTTGGGCATACATACTTTAGTGTTATCTCCAGCATGCAAGTACTTGTCACTGTGCAGGATGCGTGTTGCGATACGAGCAGCAACCCATTCGGGTTGACATATTACTTTATTGTATGTCAAGATCGGAACCGTCACTACTAGATGTACGTGCACTCGAAGCCACCACTTCCTCAATCCACAACCCTTCCTCCAAATCCTCAGGCTGATCGGTGTAAAAGAACTCCCCGAGCAGGCGTCGTGCCTGATTCCTGTCGCTGAGGCCAAGACGCCGCGCCACATGCGCAGAGCGAAGAACAAACCATGAGTGAGTGTTTTTGTTACCCTTGGACGCTAACACTCCTAAAACAAGCATCCAGAGCAGCAAGTCAGGCGCGGCCACAAGGAGGTAAGGAACTCGGGGTGCAAGAATTTGCTTGAAGGTTTCCACCATGTGGCGCACGATGGGCAGAGATTGGAGATTAGAGACACAGGCCCACAAGTACAAGATAATAGAGTAGCGGAGCGGCGGGTTAATATAATCATTCATCTTGTGTGATGTTGGGTTGGCAGGAATAGCGGAGAGAAAGTCGTGTTGAAAGATGGGGAAAAGATCGTTGTCGGTGGGCCCTATGATCTCGGGATATGCTTTGCCAAGCTCGAAATGCCGGATGAGCCTTGTGAAGATCGTGAGAAACTTCCTTAGAGATGGCGAAATCTCTGTGTGCCAGGGGGAGCTAGCAGCAAAGCGAGAGCCGAGAGTAGCGATATAGGGTGGGATTATGAAGCCGATTGCGTAATCATCATCAGGCATTGGATGAAAAATAGCGGGCTCGTGAAGTACCGCGCTGCGAAACTTCGCCGACATCGGGATAATTGGCGGTTTGTTCTGCAGGGCAGCATACCCAGAGACAGCGCTGGTCACGTTAGCCACGAAAACAACAGACTTTAAAAGGGGATATGTACTGGTATACGCTGGAAAGTGTCATGTACTCGAATGCATCAAGACCCCCAGCTAGTTCTATAAGCATAGTTAAGCCTTTCATATGCGTCTGCAGAGCCCCAACTTCGGCATTAATATTCTAAGCAGACTAGTAAGCAACCAAAAGAGCCTCAAACCTGTCTCGTCAATTGATCAGAACTCCATACCTCGATTGTCACGATTGAACCAACAATTAACACTGTAGACTCTGCCACTGCAGTTACGGGATCCTGCAGTAAATTGTTCAAGGCCCTTATGGCGTTGGTTCGAAATTTTATGCAATCTCTGCGTGACTTTTGGCTTGCTACAGAAGAAGCACCATTGCGAGATTCAAGAGCGGCCTTGTGTCCAGCGCCGACACAGAGTTTGGTGTGGAGGAGCGCCGGGGAAATGAGCGACCTTTCAGTCCACCAGGTGTTCATCCGATCAACATTAAACGGATATGATTTAGGAATCACGTAAGATCTATCTGAGAACATTTTCAGCGCCAGCGGCGAATATGAGAATTCAGTAGTAAGCAGACAACCTACAATGACGAAAATACACATGCATGGCGTTGCTCATTGGCACAGGGTAGGCATGAAAAGGGTCGGCATGGTTCTGGCTGATAACGGTGGATGCTATGACTGGCAACATGCTATTGTCATATGCCGGATATGGAATCTGTGCCTTCTTCCCGTGAAAGTTTTCTATCTCCTTCTCTCTTCGCTGCGACGTATGGACACTGAATGGCTGGAACGATTTCAACCGATCAATAGCCTCTTTCTTTCTTCGCTGATCGGCTTTTTTCGCAACGAATGACTTTATTTCCTTTCTCATGCTAGCAAATGGTGAAACACCAGTCTGGGTATGCACAAACATAAACCCACGATGCCCCGGCTGAGGTATGCGGTGCCGGGTCACGCCATCTATCGGCGTCGATGTTTCCTGTGGAGGAAATATCAGAAAATGAGGCTATCTTGGACAGAAACACACACACATACAGGCATAGAAAATTGATCCTCAGGCGTTCCTTCGGAGTGCATGACCTTTTGACAACTGCCCAGTGATGGTAAAATATTTCGGGATTGTGTGGGGGCGGGTCGATGGGCGATAAGAGTCCAAACGACAGTAGAAGAGATTAATGATAATCTTCATGGCCCCGATTCGCAATCCGAACTTTCGGGTTCAAGCTTGGGCTTGAACGTATCGAAGTGACGACTCGGGATGGTTTCAGACCAGAGCAGGGGAATGGATATCCCAAAGAAGGAGAGAGAAGTGCTATCTATGCCCCTCCATGATATTGCGGCCCACCCACCGCCTCCGCGTATGGGTGCGCCCTAAATCCCCGTCACACCATCTCGATAGTCGATGAAAAGAAACTCTGTCATTGTGTGACAAGAAGCTCCTTGGACTGAGATTGGGCTACTCTCACAGAAAAAGGGTCGTGTGTTCAACAGGTGGGATTTCTTGAAGTCATTTCCCTGCTCCGTTTTATTTGCCACGGTGAAAGCTCGCTAAGATTTTATTATAGCCCTCGGGTGCTAGAACAAGGGTGAGCCCCACTCCATCCCAATCCCATTCCCGAGCTGTAGTTCAATGGCAGCCATGCTCGGCGAAGTGCAAAACCAGCGTGGCCGACTGATGACTTTGGCCGGAACGGCGCCAATCGGATCTCCGTAGTAAGATCATCAATTTACCTATGCTGTAGTTAGTATCTTGCATGTATTGGAGAAATCTTCACGCCGTCTGACATCGCTGTGGGGGCCGTAGTGATTGGGGATAATCGAATTAGGCTTTGGTAAACTGTCCACGATTTCGGAAGCAATTATACCTTTGAAATTCGGATTCGCATCATTTTCCTCGTTGGTTTCTGTCTGAAAAGGCGAGTGGAAAGTCTCATATTTATATAAAGATGTATATGTGAGACTTAGTCTTTAAGATGATGTGTAAGAGCTTACCTCATGCCTGACAGTCGGCACGGTTGTTGTAAGGCTTGATCAATGCCCGAATGGCCGCTATACACCACCGTAGGCAGACAAGGAACAGGGATCAGCCGATCAGCCGCCGTTAAACGGGAACTAAATGGCACCCACCCTGTTCCTGAAGGGTGACCCTGGACCGTGTCTGTTCTATGGCATTATGGATTAGACATATTCCCGGAATAACAAGGGATAGCTAGTCCTAACTCACCTTCCAAGCGGTGGTAACAAGATTAACTGGCCGAATATCTACCTCAGACTTCTACCCTGGTCTGCACTATATGGTGAAACGCTGTACAAATTTATGTTCATTCATTCGATCATTCGACCCATATCAACGGGCCATCATAGATAGGTATCACCATCTAAAACTGCCACTGCTTACACCACCGCTTCATCAACTCCGCCGTCACTGGCTCCATCCTCCGCATCGTCTTACTCGCCTCCTCCGTCCGCACCGTCGCAAAACCTCCACTAACAATGGGAGCCTCACCATCCGCCCCCTTCGCAGACGCAAGCGCAGCAAGGCGATACGTATCCAAAAGCTTCACACCAGGATTCTTCTCCAAATCCACCTCGCCAACAGCACTCTTCTCCAAAGCCTCAACCCACTCCTGCAAGCTGACAACGCGCTCAATCCGACTTCCATAGAACTCCGTGACCGCGGGGACAATAACGCCCTCCCAGTCTGGTAGGTTGGGATTCACGGCGTGGAAGTACCCGCCATTACCGTCTTGGCCGGTAGTTACCTCCAAGACAACACCGGCGATGTCCTCGACAGGTGCCCAGCCTAGATTACCCAGGACTCCGAGTTGGTTGGGTAGGAGGCCGAGGAAGACTGAGCTGCGGATGAGAGTTGGGAGCCACTCGCGCGGGTTCCATTGGCCTTGTTCGGCGCGGGGGCCGGCGACTTGGCCTACGCGGACGATATTGCGTGTTACGGAGGATACTGTCGCACCGGCATCGAGGATCAGACTTGCAGCGAGCTTGGACTGGCCGTAGCCCATCTGCGAGGCGTGGGTGAAGTCTGAGAGGGATTGTTCGGGGATGAGGCTTTGCTCGGGCCATTGCTCGACTGTGCTTACGGACGAAACGAACGTGATGGGGATACGTTTGGTGGCGGCGGCGGCGAAGTCGATCAAGTGCCGGACACCGCGGAGGTGCGGTTCGAAGGAAGCGATGGATTGATTGAAGTCCACGGGCCAGGCGTTGTGGATGATGCGGTCGACTGTGCCCGCGAGGCGAGTTGCGGTCTCTTCGGGTAGGTTAAATGTAGCTGAGGTGGAGAGGTCGACGGTGAGGAATTCGACGCGCGATGGTGAAAAGTCGGTGGAGAGGCCGCGGGAGCTGCTTGCAGCGATTTGGCACTCGCGTGCGTCGGAGGTTCGGTTGAAGCAGATGATCTTGGAGATATCCTGGTTTGCGAGGGCGAGGTCAAGGAGGTAGCAGCCCAGAGCGCCAGTCGTGCCAGTGATGATAATGGTTTGGTTTGTGGCGGCGGGAAGAGGCTTATCAGATGTTGGTGATGGGAGGTTCTGCGTGTATTTCTCGACAAGAGCCGAGCAGAGGGCCAGAGTGTCGGCCTCGGTGGCAGTTCCATTCGAACTAGATCCAGCTAAAGAGTTGATGAAGGAACTGAGCTTGGCGATGCTGGGGTGGCTGTAGATACTCCTCCCCTCAATAGTCTGCTTGACACTAGCGCTCAACACTCGTGCCAGTTGGAGAACCTGCAGCGAGTCGACACCGACAGTGAAGAAGTCATCATCAACGCCGAGGGCAGGCAACTTCATTGTCTGTCGCACCAGATCACGGATCCCATCCGCAAGGGCTGTTTCCGAGCTGAAATCGAGTTCCACGGCTGCCGCCGAGCCGTTGGTATCAGAGCTAGATTCAAAGATACGGCGAATATCGTCCGCGTAGAGCTTTGTAGCCACCGCACGCTGAACTGTTCCCTTGCCGGCCCGCGGGAAGGGTCGTTCTGGATCAGACAAAAAGACATAGTCACGCAAGATACGACCATGCGCGACAGTCTGCTCATTGACCTTCTCGATAACCGGCCATACATCGTCAAGGAACTTCTGCTTCTCCTGCTCATTTGCCGGATGTTGGGCCGGTTCAATAATCAACGCAGCATGGAACTGTCCCGCACCAACAACTTGCGCGCCTAGAACTCCCGGATGGCCGATCACCGCTCCTTCGATAGTCGTAGGGTTGAGTTTCTCGCCGGTGGAGAAGACGATGATGTCGTCGGCCCGACCCACGTAGGTCCAGTGGTCTGGTAGAGTCGGATGCGGGCGGTAGAGGTCCGAAGTGCTGTACTCGTCTAGCTCAGGGAAGACGTAGAAGCAACCTTGTACACCGGGATGCCCCTTCTTCTGCCGAATGAAGACTTGTTCGAATGTGTCCTCACCAAAGGGCCGCCACTCGATACCCAGTAATTCTGTCGGGACGATAAACCATTCCCAGAGGGATGAGTCTGGTTGTGTGTAGTACGGCATGTAGATGTATTCGGTTGCTCCGATGGCGTTGACCAGCTTGACCTTGTTCTTGAGCAGGGAGGCCGCTGCAGCGGGTGCGATTGGGCCTATATAGAGAGCTAAGTTAGGATCGACACGCACTTAATGTTTCGCTTTCGCTCACTCACCTCCTCCAAAGGCCACAACTTGCAACCTCTTCAGCTCATCAAGCGCAACTTGTGACCGCGACATCTGCTCCAGGATCGCCGGGGGCAGAACAGTATAGGTCGCGCCAGAGTTCTGCAACCACTCCACCACGTTATCGCCCGTGAACGGGACCAACGGATCGCGGAAGATAACCGGAGTGTTATAGTAAAAGCCCGACAAAACTGTAGGCGCAATTCCCGCGGTATGAAACAGAGGACAGGTGCAGAGGTATCGTGGATTGTCGAATTTCCCCCATGTCGACAACCACGGCATGTTGCCCTTGTAATCGGGAACATAACGATGCAGGTCGTTCAAAGCAAACGAGCCCTGGGGGATAACGACTGGCTTGGGTAGACCGGTGCTACCGCTGGTATGAAGGACCACAAATGGGTCCCATTCGGCCTCTTCAAAGGTCTTTGTATAGGGGAATGGGGCAACCGTCGTGCTCACCCACCCATCCCAGGGAGGGATCGCGACGCTCGTCATCCCTGATCGACTGGCGACCCACGGCTTCACCATCGATGCCAGCGACTGGTCATAGTATAGGAGATTGCAGTCCGTCTTGTTAAACAGGTTCACCTGTGCCTCGACGGAGTTCCGCGGCGAGATGAACAAAGCCTTGTACCCAGCCTTGATTGCGCCCATGATAAGAATCACATAGCGTGGGTCTTCAAGTCCGATATACGCAATCGTGGGAAAAGTTCCAGGCGCTGGCGTCCCAGCCTGCTCGACCAGCATATGAGCCACATAGTTGACTGCATTTGCAACCTCTGCCCAGCTCACAGGCTTCCAGCCATCGCGGGGGTTGCCAGGAGTCCGGGGGACGAACATGCATTCGACATCTGGCGTCGCGATAGCTGTTGCGTCGATGACATGGGGCATCAACCGTTTACCACATTCACCCCCCAGCAGCGGTTCGTTCTCCGAGTCGGTAATCGTACCGAAGACATTCACGTTATTCTTAATCATCGTGTGCGACGCGTCGCGGCTGCGGCTTACAAGCTCACCCATATTTGCGACGCGATTAACTTTCACAATACTGTTCAAGGTCCAACCCCTCCATTATATTCATTCTCTAGGCGTTTATCCCCGCTCTAAGTTCTAACTCGTCTCGGGCCTTCGGCTCAGCTACGGCGACTCCGTGTTTTGTTTATGCCCGTTGAAGCTAAAGTGGCTACCTGAAAATTTTAGTTCAGGCCCGCCATCAGGCTCGAACTGGTGTTCGGGCACGGCGAGGGACCATTTAGTGTTAGCCTGGCTAATTATGTAGATTGTGGCGTTGCTGAGAACCGCCAACTATCGAGGTGAGAATAACCGAACAGGAGGAGTATCCCGATTGGTTGGTGGGACTGACAGGTTTGACAGCACCGCTAGTGCAGACACGTTTTTCCACTAGTCGCTTAGACTGTGGATACGACGTTGAGGATTTCCCGTGTGACGGACCTTGGCTGGATTATAAATTATGTATGTCTATATCCCGGCAGTTAGACCGACCCGCATCAAGCCACGTAACAAAGCTTTGGGTGCGGACAAGAACACTTCGAACAGGGTTGCGGTCCATGAGAGAGATAGAGAGATTTTGAGGCACAGATTATTAGCAATAGATAATATCACTACTGTCTGGGATGCAACAGCCTCTGCAGTATACAGTTGCCAAGCTTTGGTTTTGTGGCGACTATCATACATGGTGGCAGACGCCCTTGATCATAGGAAAGGATACTATATCCATACTCCGGCGACCTCCGTATACACCAACAATCAAGGCGATTCGAATCTCGGTATAGCTAAATCCGAGGTTTGTCGCTACAGCCGTGGCTGACCTTTTGCCCATGCCTGCCATAGCACTAGCACTGGCACGGCGAGCATCGCAGGCAAAGTCTTACACAGGGCGAAATACTCATATCAGACGTTGTACAAGCGGGAGTATGGCTATACCAGCTTGGAATTAAGCTACATTAAAACTAGATTCTTTTTATGGCATCCAAAAGCGCTCAAAAAATACTAAAACAAATTAAAGCTTCGCCTTCGTCTCTTCAAACCTCCACACCGCATCCCCCGAGAACGTCTCCATTTCCCCAAGATACCCATCCCACAAAGCCTGCGAGGTCATAGGCGCATAGCAATACGGCTCGACACCAGTTTCCTCGACCAACCGCGGCAATTCGAGGAGAACAGCATCAGCAGCCTGCTCCTCCATATCACGCTGCACTTCACGGCTAATGCCGCCTTTCTCCGCGAACCAGCCAGCATCCTCCTTGAGGACACCAGCTTCGTAGAGGGCGCGGAGCTTGGGCTCAATGCCGACATCTTCAGCGGCCTCGAGGGCCATACGGTAACCGATTGCGAGGACAAGGGGGAAGCAGAGGGGGAGAATAGCCCGGTTGAAAGCTTCGCTGCGGTGTTTGTTGTTGAAGCGTTTCATTGTTGCCCGTGCTTCGGCGAAGAGACCTGCTTCGTGGCGGGCGACGTGGCTGTTGGGGTTCTTTGGTGGTGGGACTTCGTAGCGGCCGATCAGGAGTTCACTAGCGAGACCTGAATGGAGGATTGTAAGTTAGCTTGGGTGAGCTGCTGAAAGGGTTGGGGCTGGACATACGGATAGCTAAGACTCGAACATCGCCTTCTGCGGTTGCCACTGCGTTGAATTCCAGCTATATTGGAGAAAGCAGTTAGCAATGCACATTATCTATTTTGGGGGTTAGAAAATTCCTTACACTAGCCGCGAGGATCTGATTGCGATCATAATACCCCTGCCAGCCGCAGCCCTCATTGATAAATCTGAGACTATCCTTGAAGTGATGAATCGTAACCGCCTTGAATGTCGTCGCAAAGATATGTCGGATGCGCGAATCAGCCTCAATGCAATATTGCCTTCCAGCATAAACCAAAAACGCCTGCAGAACATGCGCGCGCGCGATAGCGTGCAAAATGGGAAGCTGCTGTGTCCGGAAGTTGATCACGGGCATCGGCTGTCCGTCCGGTCCGAGGATGTGGCGTCGGTAACTGAATTTGCTGGCATTGTACACGGCCATCTTAATTAGGGGGATGCATGCACCGGCTAGGAAGAGGGTTCCGGCGCCCATGCGGTGGATTGTGCCTAGGAAGTTGTCGCGTTCGTTGCGGGGCTTTTCGAGGCTGCCGAGTAGGGCGGAGGGTGGGAGTTGGACGTGGTCGAAGTAGGTCAGGGCATGGTCGATTGGGTTCGCACCCGGACGGAGTGGGAAGACTCTGGATGCGCAGTTTTGTTAGTCCTGTATATGTGTATAGAGGCTGATTGTTAATACTTACTTTGAGGTGATTCCTGTGCACATCTTCGTACCATCGGACATGGGAACGAGGAACGGGCGGACACCGCGGTCCTCTCCCTTAACTATGAGACGGGCAACTACCACTGCAATGGTCGGGAGGCCGTTGCGTGGAGTATTGGGTGGCATGCATCTAGAATAGCTTCGTCAGTATCGGGGTAGATCAATCCGGAGTATCGGGTCGCTTACTTGGCGGCATTCGGGTTCGGTGTGTGCAATTCAAAGCCGCCATTGGGCAAAAGTGTCGCCGTTGTTTCAAGATTGCGAGCATCCAAGCCATGCCCGAGCTCAGTAAGCATGAATTGTGATCTAAAGCAGGTCAGTAAGATATAATTCCAGGAAAGCAGGTGAATGACGCACGATATATCAACTCTCAACGCCTTCTCTATAATGGCTGGCAATTCCGGATGCGTGGCAGCAAAAGGAGCCACTGTGCCGACGAAAAGATTATACTGGACGCTGACCAGGTTGATTGCGCCGCCGTCCATAGCGGTGAGCATGTCCATGTGAAGTTTCCAGAAGGCTGGAGTCATTTCAACTACATCCTTCAATGACAAGTCTATATTCAAGTCCCAATTAGTCATTTGCAAGCATGATAGTTGAATGCGGGAGGAGAGCTTACTGTGAGCGCGTGCTAAGGCTTGTGCTCTTTTGTATGTGAGCGCCGTCCGTTCCTCGAGAGTCATCGACGGCGATGCAGGCTTCATCAGTGGTGACCGCGCCAATTCCAGCGTCAGTGAAGGTGTATTCCATATTTGCTCATAGAGTGCACGGCACTCTGATACGGCGACATCAGGCTCTGAATTTGGCAGCGACGCGAGAGACATGTTTGTTAGGGTTTCCAAAGATAAGGTAATCCTGTTAACAAATTTCCCCAGAGTCGCACCATGACGAAGGGCATTTTATGTATCCGCTTCGGTTCAACCGGGCTGTTGAAATTTTAGGGGCTTAGCTGAATAGTTCTACATTGAGGATTCACTAGCAATATGCTAAGACATAATAGGTCTAAGAGATAACAGGACATTAATTGGCAGTGCAGAATAGCCGACATTGATCCACTTTGACATCGGGTTCGCCGGCAGTCTGGATTGGGCGGCTGCGGGAACTTTTGAGGGCTTGAGCAGTCATATTTAGTGAGACCAACCGTTTCCATCTCAGCTGGGTCGGTATTGCCAACTCAATTGGGCGAACACGAGGGTCTCACCGCTAACGAATGATAAGATGGACTAGCCACGTAGCGCTGGGAACCAGTTCGCGTAAGGATGGTAATCCTAGGGGAAGTTTAAATTCGTGCACTAAATTTCAATTTGACAGGAAACTGTTAGCTTTTAAATTTCAATTTGTTGCTGCCTTAGTGACAGGCCCACTCTAGCTTTAAAAATCAGATAAGTGAAAATTAACCCAAAGAACCAATCATACCGCCCAGTTTGATTTTCACCTGAAACCTCCGAGTGTATTAGCCTGCTTCTGTGCTTCATTCAAAGATATGGATATCTTCAGACTATGCACGGAATAGTGCTACTTGAATAAAGCCTATTGAGTGGAATAAGGTAGTGGAGGAGTCTTTTCATCATCATCCTTTCTATCACTCGCGTTATCACTCCTATTGTACTGTACAACATACTATAATAGAGTTTTGTGGGGACTCCTTAGTCGCCCCCGATCGCTTCTTCTCGTTTTCCAGAACTCTTCTCCTTCTGGCATACATAATCCATTATGTATAACGTGGCCCGGTCATTCGTAACCGAAGCATACCGGTCGCCCTGGTAATTCCCTCGGTCTCGGGAACAGCTCCGGTTTTGTTCCCTGTCTGATTTTACCAGTTTGGGAACGATGGCATCGCACAACTGTGTTGATTGTGGGGAAAAAGCACTTCTCGAAGCGGCAGCCCGAGACGAATGATCGCATTCTTCTCGCCCCTCGTCTTTGATTTAGGATCTTTTTGAAGTGTTTGATGCATAAGAATCATCAAGGTTATTAAAAACCATGTAATAATGATTTTCGGTAGTGAAATTTCTTTTGCCCTAAGATTATCATATAAAATCTTAATTTGACCAAGGAATTGTTCCGTCTCATCAAAAAAAGATAGCTTTCTTTAGAGCAATTCTTTTATGGTAGAAAGAAATCCAATAGTAGGCCCCTTTGGATAGCATAGGTCCTCTGGTTTCTTCTAAGCAGTGATATAAGAGAGGACCTTTCGCGCATAGAGGGTGGATAGTAGATAGTGCTTTCTCATTTTTTTCTTGTTTAGTTCACTAGCCGGCGTATGGCTTCAGTACCATTAAGCGGACGGGAAGCCTTGTTTTCCACACCCTATAGTCGTATGTACTAGAATCAAGATGGTGATAAATGATGAAGTGAAAGATTGCTTTTCTTGTGTGAAGTGTCATTCTATTCAACGCAGTAGCGTCCACTACATAATATCATAAGATTCATTGCGGCCCCTTCCCAATAATCCCCTCCAAAAAGTCAAAGCCCTGCCTCTGCAACCACCAAGTTTCCGACCCAACCTTCATCATCGCCGCAAACGTATGCTCCTCGTTAGGAACCTCCGTCATCCCGCATTTCACTCCAGCGTCTTGCAGCCTCTTCAATAATTCGCGACTCAACTCGATCGGCACCATCGTATCTGCCTGTCCATGGACAATATACGTCGGCGGGAAGCTAGACGAGACATTCTGTACGGGATCAACTTTCTTGAACTCCGGATCACTGCTTTGTGACTCTGGGTAGATGGCGGAAAGCACAGTTCCGGAGGCGATCTGCGTGAATGCGAAGGCGTCGCGGGGCTTTGAAAAATCGGGTCCCTTGGAAACACCGGATTCGGTCTGGCCTTCCAAAGAGACTGAGCTATCGGTTGGAACGGGCTTCTGGTCGTATACCTTGTTGAGGAAGGATTCAGACAGGTTTGGAGGCAGCTTGGTTGCGACGTGTGGAAGGGGCTTGGTCCAGAGGGAGTCTGTGAAGTGTACGGCACCGTAGAGGGATAGGATGGCCTTGGCAGGCTTAGGGACATCGAAACCCTGCATCGAGGTCAGTATGCGTTGATAATTGATAGGACGGAAGTTTTGGACCCAGTAGATTGTAATTCACTCACCAGTCCCAGTGCGAGGTGTCCTCCAGAAGATGTACCAAAAGCAGCGACGTTCAACAAATCCGCGCGGTATGCCCCCTGCTCATTGAGAACAGCATCCAGGTGTCCATCATATACCCATGACAGCAGATCACGAATATCCTGCATAGGACCCTCGAGCAAGTTCACACCAGGACACAATCGGTGATTAGGAACGAGTACAATCCAGCCGCGCTCGAGACAGTCATTGACCTGCGGCAGGGAGACCATGCGCGAATGGCCAAGCATAAAAGCGCCGCCATGGATGTTGATAACTACGCTTGCATCAGCATCAATCGAAGCAATTACATAATAATAGTATGCATGTTGCATTCATCTCATCGTAGGGATAAAGTCAAACCCACCAACAGGATACTTCTGCGGAGAAGCCGAGGTGTTAGACGGGAGGTACAAGTCGGTGGTGATCTTGCTGCCATCGATCTCCTTGTAGAGGATTGTGGGAGGGTTTTCGAGAGACATTGCGGTAGGCGTTGATATCAATGTAGGCAGTGGTATCGGTGTGCGTAACCCCACGGCACCCGGCTTTGGAGGGGCAAGCTTCATATAAAGCTTGAACATCGGCAAATCCCCGGACTGGGGGACTCGGCTTTTCCGGGCGGGGCGGTCGGATGTGCGTCGCACTTCGGGGCGACACTGGACCGATCACCGGTTGTCATCAATTCGAATCATTATTCTAGCGAGAAAACAATATACTTGTTAGGCTCATGCTACAGATAAACATATTCTATAAGTTTTAGGGCGATGTGTTTTCCGATATCGTCGAAGGGACACTCAGTCCCACAGCGATATAGTCTATTATAAGGTCTCTTCAAGCACATACGACCATAGGGTGTGGAGAACAGGGCTTCCCGTCCGCTCAGCCGTACTTAAGCCACACGCCGGCCAGTTAGTAGTATGGTGGGTGACCACATGCGAATCCTGGCTGTTGTATGTTTTTATCTTTTTTTTTGTTTTTTTAACCATGGCGGTTTATGTGATAAATAGTGGGAAGTTGTGCTACCTACTACCTAAGTGCGATTGTAATTTGCCTTTCAAAAAGCTTCTGAATAGCTAGCTAGTTCTGTGATGAAGGATTGTTAATTTGTCCTTCATCGCATAATGTTGCCGTTTGATCGGTTCCGAACATGCTCAAACTTAGTATTTTATCAAACTTATTAGTTAGTCCCTTGCCTTGTTTAGCTTATTGAGTTATGTGGGCTCGAGCAAGTGCTATAACAATTGAGCTTAGAAAAGAACTGTATAGGCTATCATATACAGTAATCAAAAATACGGAAAATAGATCGTTTCTCACAAATTCCAACACTTAGTAATAGTAGTAATAATCACTTAGTAATAGTAGTAATAGTGTTAAATAATCTCGGAGTTTTGTATTCGGATAAAGGGAGGCTAGATCAGACGGAGCAGATTTACTTGTAAGCGCTAGCTAGGAAGGAGAAAGTGCCCAGACCGGATCAAACGTCGACTCTTAACAAATATATTATCGAGCAACTCGAAAAGATCCCAAAAACCACAAAGAGAAGCGAATAAGGTCGTATGACTATACGATTCTATGCCCCGGAAATGAAGAAGGGGGCTATATAGCAAAAAAGCTTTATTATTAACTGAGTGGTTACCCGAACAGACTTCTCGTTAGATAAACCTTGTAGCCTAGAGTATTTCTAAACGATATTTTCGTCGGGCAAGGTGCTACGGTCGTCCGTCTGGGAGGAGAAAACCTAAGCGTATTTCTCACGTTCTCCCCTTGAGACCCCTAAGGCATTCCTAGTACTAATTTCCTTGTATCTCGGCCTACTGGATTTTGATAATTAAATCGGTCGGGGCATAACGCGAATAGAGGGATAATTGGTAGCACGGCTTCGCTAGGCGAATTCATATTGAACTTTATAAGAGCTCGCCCTTTAAAGCCTCGGATTATAAGGATTGAAAGGAGTTAGTTAGGGGTGTCGCTCTGAGCTTATTTAGATACGGTAGACCTAAAATTCTTCCTTGCCTTTTCTTCCGGACTATCTCCGGCTAATAATAGTCTATATTCGCCTACGCCTGGTAACGGAGTACGTGCACCTTCGATGACTAGTAGTACTATTACTTAGGAAATAACGGAGTAAGCTAGTACCTCTAGGGATAACTTACCACTTAGCTCCTATATAGGATGTTTGAAACGTAAACTTTTATACGACGGTTATTAATCTAAACTTAAGCAATCGGAGAGACTAGCGAGAAAAGCTAGAGTTTAGTAATGATAGTTACTATTCTTAATCTATGAATTTCAGCGATAGCAAAATACAAACAATAGAAATATCTCGGTAATATATTGTTATGATATACCCTGGCATGAGGTTATTCCCAAAGTGTTGGTGCCTTAGGCTACCCGGACCTGATAAGCCGGTAGGCTTTCGGTGGGGATTCGCTGGAGCTTCACTGCCAACACGTGTACGAACCTCTGCAGGGAAGACTCTTAGGAAGAGGTTACACAATCCTCGTGTTTTCCCCGCTCCTAAGGATATATCTCCTTCCTGTTTTGAGCGACAAGACTGTATATAAATTGAACTATAAAGAGGAACCCTTACGTTCCTCAAGAAACAGTCTTTAACTATTTTAGCACAATTAATTTAGTTCTATTTCTCCTACCTAATTAATAGGCCTCTACCCTGACTTATAGAGTATATTCTTATAATTTCTGTTTCTTCTTCTTCGATTACCTAGGGGAAATAGCACTAAGAACTCGTTCTACTCCTTCTACCGAAGGAGCACTAAACCCTCTCTAAACGACTAAGGAGACTACAACCTCTAAAGCTGTTCCCCTGACTGACCTTAATGTAAACCTCGTAGCTACTTAGGCTACTATAGAGAAGCTATAGAGGCTTAAAGATCTATAAGACTAAGTCGAAATACTTAAATTATAGCTTACAGGACGGAACTAAGGCGAAACCCTATTAGATCCCTACTAGGACATTTCTGACCTATTAGGAAGGGGTTAGGATATAAAACTCAAAAATATTCCTATATTTACTCTTAACTCTTCACTCTAATAGCGATAAGAGTGGCTCCTAGATCTCTAATAATAGTTTAAAGGGGATCTAAGGCGTTATTATAACGATCGGACCTAGATCCTTAGGGTGCTTAGCTATATAGATACGATATACCGGTAGAGATAGTATCGATATATTAACGAAAAGTCACTTAACTCCTAACGAAACCTTAAGGAAGATTAGCCTTACTTTAAGGACTAGACCTTAACCCTTATTAAAAACGCGGCTAGCCTTAAGTCGGAGATAATAGGCTAACTCGAGAAGGCCCGCTAATATAAGGAAGAGGATCCTCGTGAGTTTTACGCCTAACTTAATATATTAGAACGTTATTTCCTAAGAATAGCGGAAAAAGAGAGAGCCCTCTCCTTCTTTACGAAGCTCCTATATAACCTTTAGAACGATATTCGCCGCTATATTATTAAACTTCTAGAGACCCACGAAGAAATAATCGATATTGTATATTACTTTTAGGACTTATAGCGATTAGAAACGAACCGGAAGCGAAAGCGCACCGAAACTACTAAGGAGTCCCCCTAGAAGAAAGACTTAAATCAAATACCTAAGGGCCCCTAGAAGAATAAAAACCTACGGTAGCCTAGGAATAGTAGAGGCACGTACACGAAAGGCCGCCTAAACCCTATCGGAGACGATAGGAAACGTAACTAATGCTTTAACTATAGAAGCGAAAAGTATTACTTAAATAAATACCCCGATCCGCTAAAGGAGAAGACTACTACTACTATATAGTCTACCCTATAGGGAAACGATAGCGAGACGGAGTAGATCCTACGAATCCGTCTCTCCCTATAATAGGAACTAGAACTCGATTTTATATTCTAGTCACTATCTAAAACAACCTCGAAACCTACGCCGACCTTAATAGTTATACTAAGGTCGATCTTATAAGCTTCGATTTCGTTAAGAAATACAAACTTAACTAAGCTAGACAGTCCGTAATCCTAATTCGCGCTATTAATTAATAATTAACACCTACCTATAGAGTATAGAACGTTCCCCTAAAGGTCACTAATTCTAGGGGTATAACCCGTCGATTCACCCGCCTATATATAGCAATCGACCGAGACTCCTAGCTAGAAGGAAGCCCTATACTCCTCTCTATAATAATGATTCACGACCTAGATATTTATATAGTAAGACGAAGTAGCCTTTAGTAGTTTAGGACGTCCTCTATCGAAATCCTTCTACCTATACGCTTTACTAAGAAAGCTAGGAACTACGCGCACGTCTTCGCTATAGTAAAATTACCTAAAGAAGTTTAGCTCCTAATTAACCGCGATAGCAACGAAACTATAACGGAATCCTACTAATTACTCGCTAAACTATCTAAGTTTAACGAGTTCTTCTTATCCTAGAACTCGAAAACCCTACCTTTATTAAATAAACACGACTACGCTATTAATCTTACACCCGGAGTAAAGGTCCTATATAGGCTAATCTACCCCCTTTTATAGAAGGAACTTATAGAGCTACGTAAGTATATTAATAAGAACCTTAAAAATAGCTAGATCCGCGAATCTAAGAGCCTAGCTAGCGCTCCTATTTTATTCGTACTAAAAGCCGATAGAGGCCTCTGCCTCTACGTCGACTACTAAGGACTTAATAAGATCTCCGTGAAGAATCGCTACTCTTTACCCCTTATCTTAGAGATCTTAGACCGACTCGCTAGGTTAAAGGTCTTTAGTAAGATCGATATCTAAGACGCCTACTACCGAATTCGTATTAAGGAGAGCGATAAGTAGAAAATAGCCTTCTATACCTATTATAGGTACTACGAATACACGGTTATGCCCTTTAGTCTTACTAATATACCTATAACCTTTTAGAACTATATCTATACTACGCTCTATAATATTCTTAATATCTTTATAGTAGCTTACCTTAATAATATCCTAATCTTTTCGGTAGATCGGGACTTATACATAAACTACCTCTACTAGGTTATTAAACGGCTATAGAGAGTAGGCCTATATACTAAGCCTAGTAAGTACGTATTCTACTAAGACTAGGTTAAATTCCTAGGTTTTATTATCTCCTCTAAGGGTATTTCGATAGATCCTCGCTAGGTTACTAATATCGCTTTATAGGAGATTCTAAAAATATTCTAGGATATCTAGATATTCCTAGGATTCTATAATTTCTATCGTAGATTAATTAAGAACTACTCTTATATTATACTACCTCTTACGGCCCTACTAAAAGGTAGCAAAAATAGGCGAAAGCTAGGCTAGGTTAACCTAACCCTTAGCAAGAAGGTAGCGTTTCGCCGCCTAATCGCTACCTTCTAGTCTACGCCTCTCCTCTAGCACTTTAACCTATTAAAACCTATTTAGTTAGAAACTAATACGTCTAATAGTGCTATAGTAGGGATTCTATCTTAACCCGACGATAGTAGGGTGTAGCACCTAGTAGCTTTCTAGTTACAGAAGTTTAGTAGGACGGAGACCCTCTATAGAATACCGGATTAGGAGCTATTTACTATCGTATACTCGTTTAAATATTAGCGATACTACCTCGAGGGGAGTGTACACCTAATTAAAGTGTTCTTAGACTATTTAAACCTTTAGGCTTTTATAAAGTAGCTAAAGCTTAACGGTAGGCAAGTATAGTAGTGTTTAGCCCTTACCCTATTTAATTTTATAATAAAATATCGCGCTAGGAAGAGTAATCCCGCGGATAGACCCTCTCGGCGTTAGCTCCTAAGTAATTATAAGGTTAACCTAATTTCGCCGTTAAGCCGCCGAATAGCTAGCGAATCGTAGACGACTAATCACTATTCTATTATAGTCTAGTCGCTAACTATAAGTGCGCTTACCTTAAATATCCTACACTTCGAAGAGAATAAAGATAGGGATAAATTAGTTAGCGTAACTAATTAGGGGGAGCTCGGGCGTACGCGCTATCTCCCTAACGCATAAGTAAGGCCTACTTATACCTCCGAGTAGGTATACCTTACTAAGGTAGGTATAGACCTTAAGGAGCTTATTAAGCAACTTTAAGGCGAAGACCTAGAGACCTAGCGCCGAAAGACCGCCGTATAGTCGTCGACTCTAGGGTTTAAGGGCTAGAGTATTAGACCTAAGGGTCTTTTGCGATTTAAGGAGCGCGTTTATATCCCCGCGGGGAGTAACCTCCGAAATAAACTAATAAGTATATATTATAATAATCCCCTTACTAGCCACTTTAGCTATACGAGAACCCTTAAACTAATAAAAAGGAAATATTATTAGCCGAATATCTATATAGACGTCACCGAATACGTCCGGGATTGCTAGATCTACTAAGGAGTAACGGTAAAGAGATATAAGCCGTATAGGAAGCTTTAACTACTTCCGATCCCTTTAAGACCTTTCGCAGAAATCTCGATAGACTTTATTATAGGCCTACTACCGACAACCCACGATAGGAAGCTAGTCGATGCGATCCTAGTTATTATCGATCGGTTCACGAAATAGTCTCTATTCCTCGCCGTTCCTATAACGATCACTATAGGAGAGCTTACCGAGCTTTTCTATAATTATATTAAATTACGCTTCAGGCCGCCTAAGGGTATTATATCTAACCGAGGATCCCTATTCACTAGTAAGTTTTAGTTAAATCTATACTACCTATCCTAAGTACGCCTTAGGCTCTTAATAGCTTTTTATCCTTAAACTAATAGCTAAATAGAGCGTATAAACTAAACGCTTAAACACTATCTCTGATGCTTCGTAGCTAATAACTAGGTTACCTAGCTAAACCTCCTAAAATCTACCGAATTTATATATAATAATACCGTAAGCGCTATAATAGGCGTTTCTCTATTTTAAGCGCTAATAGGCTACTTACCTAATTTCCGGTAACGTTTCAAGGGCGAAACTCTATACGAAGAGATCCTAGCGGTATCCGCACGAGTTAAAAAACTTAAAGCGCTTCGTTAAAGGCTATAGGAACACTAGCGAAAGGTAAGCGAAGCTATAACGAAGCACTATAATAAAGACTATATTCCTATATAATTCAAAAAGGGAGATCTTGTCGGCTTATTAATAAAGAACCTAAGGTTAAAAGGAAGTAGGAAATTAGCTCCCTACTTTATTAGCTCTTTCCGCGTCTTATAAACTATTAGAGAATAAGCTTACTACCTAAGCTTACCTTAGTAATATAATTAAATCTATAACGTCTTTTATATATCCTTACTCGAACTATAGCGGAAATTATATAGAAAGGATAGTAATATCTTACTAATACCCTATCTTAAAGACGAAGACGAATACGAAGTAGAAGAAGTACGTAATAAGAAGCTAATTAAGGGAGAAACACACTTCCTTGTTAAATAGAAAGGCTAGCCTTCTAAATATAACTAATAGGTTTACTAGGAAGATATAGAAAACGCTACTAAAGTAATATAATCCTACTAGAAACGAAAAGGTAAAAAGAATCCTACGGTTACTAAAAAAGAGTAACGAAAACGTAACGAACCTATAGCGAAAGCTAGTAAAATAAGTAGATAAAGGAAGCCTTATAGATAACCTCTAAACTAGATTATCCGCGAAAAAATCAGTTAAAAGATATTCGTAGAAGGGTAATAATTAGCTACTGAAACTAGAACGAAACTATCTAGAAACCGCGTAAGAGCGAAGACGATAAGGCAACCCCTTAAATCTTATTAGGAATAATTAGGAAGTCCTCTATTATCTCCTTAACTAAATCCTTAGGGTCTATCTTATAGTCTAAATTATTATCATTATTAAGATTATCTATCATCTCCTCCTAGGCGTTATAAACTACTATTAAAACGGTGTCGATAAAGGCTAGCTTACTATACAACTAGGCGACGTAACCGTTATCGCTAGGCAATAAGCGTAGTAGTATCTAGGTACGGTACCTCTTCTACTTAGACGCTTTGTTACTCTTAGGGGGAAGGATATAGGAAAGGTTAGCACGATAGGTAGTAATAGCCGCGTTAAATAGGTCGGCGTTTGCCTACTAAAACCTTAGTTAACTAATACTAAAACACGCGGTTATAAAACGTACCTTGTTAGTTCCCTTATTACTAGTCTAAGAGTACTCTCTACGTAAGGCCTACTTAGTGTTATCGAAATACTAGCAAAGATCGATTAAAGCCTCGGCGATCTCCTACTAAATAGTCTAAGGATAAGGCTATTCGCGGAGAACACTAACCTAAACTAGATCCTCCTAATCTAGCTAGAAAACCTACTTAACCTAGGCGATAATCGCTACTAGATTATAGGCGTTACTAAGTATTAAGGTAGAAGCCTACTAAAGTTAGAAAATTTTCGAAGAAAGGAGTTAGCGAAACGTATAGGAATATAGGTTAAACCACGATCGGAATACTATCTATATACGATAGAGGCCTTAGTATCTAGGACGCATTCGATCTTAAAGGGGATATCTAGTTTAGGCTTATAACTCTTAACCGAAGTCCGAAGGTAGTGTATACACTAGAAATGTTTCGGCTTGATAGGATTTGTATAAGTTACCTAAGTCCGGGGCGCCTTTCGGCGGGCTATCGTAAGGGTTTTAACGCGTATTTAGTAGATAAGAGATAGTGAAACGGGCGAATATTAAGGGAAAAGTAGGAAAAGGATAATAAAAAGAAGAAGAAGAGGAAGAAGAGATATTAGCGATATAAATAAAGAAACGCGCTTCCTTTGTTTACCTATAAACCCTTATTATTAACTATTCCCTTTTTAGTCTATACGCTCTTTCCTTATTAACTACTACTTCTATATTTATTTACGTGCCTATTTACCTCGCTTAAGGGTAAGCGATCCTTAGAGGGAGGATAATTATTATAATATACCCTAGTATAAGGTAATTCCTAAAGTGTTAGTATCTTAGGCTATCTAGACCTAATAAGCTAGTAGGCTTTCGGTAGGGATTCGCTAGAGCTTCACTACTAATACGTGTACGAACCTCTATAGGGAAGACCCTTAGGAAGAGGTTATATAATCCTCGTGTTTTCCCCGCTCCTAAGGATATATCTCCTTCCTGTTTTAAGCGATAAGACTATATATAAATTAAACCATAAAGAGGAACCCTTATGTTCCTCAAGAAATAGTCTTTGACTATTTTAGCATAATTAATTTAGTTCTATTTCTCCTACCTAATTAATAGGTCTCTACCCTAACTTATAGAGTATATTCTTATAATTTCTGTTTCTTCTTCTTTAATCACCTAGGAGAAATAGCACTAAGAACTTGTTCTACTCCTTCCACTAAAGGAGCACTAAACCCTCTCCGAACGACTAAGGAGACTATAACCTCTAAAGCTATTCCCCCGACCGATCTTAATACAAACCTCGTAGCTACTTAGGCTACTATAGAGAAGCTATAGAGGCTTAAAGATCTATAAGACTAAGTCGAAACACTTAAATTATAGCTTACGGGACGGAACTAAGGCGAAACCCTATTAGATCCCTATTAGGATATTTCTAACCTATCAGGAAGGGGTTAGGATATAAAACTCAAAAATATTCCTATATTTACTCTTAACTCTTTACTCTAATAGCGATAAGAGTAGCTCCTAGACCTCTAATAATAGTTTAAAGGGGATCTAAGGCGTTATTATAATAGTTAGACCTAGATCCTCGGGGCGCTTAGCTATATAGATACGATATGCTAGTAGAGATAGTATTAATATATTAACGAAAAGTTACTTAACTCCTAACGAAACCTTAAGGAAGATTAGCCTTACTTTAAGGACTAGACCTTAATCCTTATTAAAAACGCAGCTAGCCTTAAGTCGGAGGTAATAGGCTAACTTAAGAAGGCTCGCTAATATAAGGAAGAGGATCCTCGTGAGTTTCACGCCCGACTTAATATATTAGAACGTTATTTCCTAAGAATAGCGGAAAAAGAGAGAGCCCTCTCCTTCTTTACGAAGCTCCTATATAACCTTTAGAACGATATTCGCCGCTATATTATTAAACTTCTAGAGACCCGCGAAGAAATAATCGATATCGTATATTACTTTTAGGACTTATAGCGATTAGAAACGAACTAGAAGCGAAAGCGTACCGAAACTACTAAGGAGTCCTCCTAGAAGAAAGACTTAAATTAAATACCTAAGGGCCTCTAGGAGAATAAAAACCTATAGTAGCCTAGGAATAGTAGAGGCACGTACACGAAAGGCCGCCTAAACCCTATTAGAGATAACAGGAAACGTAACTAATACTTTAACTATAGAAGCGAAAAGTATTACTTAAATAAATACCCCGATCCGTTAAAGGAGAAGACTACTACTACTATATAGTCTACCCTATAAGGAAACGATAGCAAGACGGAGTAGATCCCACGAATCCGTCTCTCCCTATAGTAGGAACTAGAACTTGATTTTATATTCTAGTTACTATCTAAAATAACCTCGAAACCCACGCCGATCTTAATAGTTATACTAAGATTAACCTTATAAGCTTCGATTTCGTTAAGAAATATAAACTTAACTAAGCTAGATAGTCCGTAATCCTAATTCACGTTATTAATTAACGATTAATACCTACCTACGGAGTATAGAACGTTCCCCTAAAGATCACCGATTCTAGGGGTATAACCCGTCGATTCACCCGCCTATATATAGTAATTAACCGAGACCCCCGGCTAGAAGGAAGCCCTATACTCCTCTCTATAATAATAATTTACGACCTAGATATTTATATAGCAGGGCGAAGTAGCCTTTAGTGGTTTAGGACGTTCTCTATCGAAATCCTTCTACCTATACGCTTTACTAAGAAAGCTAGGAACTACGCGCACGTCTTCGCTATAGTGAAATTACCTAAAGAAGTTTAGCTCCTAATCGACCGCGATAGTAACGAAACTATAACAGAATCCTACTAATTACCTACTAAACTATCTAAGTTTAACGAGTTCTTCTTATCCTAGAACTTGAAAACCCTACCTTTATTAAATAAACACGACTACGCTATTAATCTTATACCCGGAGTAAAGGTCCTATATAGGCCGATCTACCTCCTTTTATAGAAGGAACTCGTAGAGCTACGCAAGTATATTAATAAGAACCTTAAAAATAGCTAGATCCGCGAATCTAAGAGCCTAGCCGGCGCTCCTATTTTATTCGTACTAAAAGCCGACGGAGGCCTCCGCCTCTATATCGACTACTAAGGACTTAATAAGGTCTTCGTGAAGAATCGCTACTCTTTATCCTTTATCTTAGAGATCTTAGACCGACTTGCTAGGTTAAAGGTCTTTAGCAAGATTAATATCTAAGACGCCTACTACTAAATTTATATTAAGGAGAGCGATAAGTAGAAAATAGCCTTCCGTACCTATTATAGGTACTACGAATATATAGTTATACCTTTTAGTCTTACTAATATACCTATAACCTTTTAGAACTATATCTATACTACGCTCTATAATATTCTCGATACCTTTACGGTAGCTTATCTTAATAATGTCCTAATCTTTTCGGTAGATTAGGACTTATACATAAACTACCTCTACTAGGTTATTAAATAGCTATAGAGAGTAGGCCTATATACTAAGCCTAGTAAGTACGTATTCTACTAAGACTAGGTTAAATTCCTAGGTTTTGTTATCTCCTCTAAGGATGTTTCGATAGACCCTTACCGGATTACCGATATCGCTTCGTGGGAGATTCCAAAAATATTCCAGGATATCTAGATATTCCTAGGATTCTATAATTTCTATCGTAGATTTATTAAGAACTACTCTTATATTATACTATCTCTTACGGCCCTACTAAAAGGCAGCAAAAATAGGCGAAAGCTAGGCTAGGTTAACCTAACCCTTAGCAAGAAGGTAGCGTTTCGCTACCTAATCGCTACCTTCTAGTCCGCGCCTCTCCTCTAGTACTTTAACCTATTAAAACCTATTCGGTTAGAAACTAATACGTCTAATAGTACTATAGTAGGGATTCTATCTTAACCCGATAATAGTAGGGTATAGCACCTAGTAGCTTTCTAGTCATAGAAGTTTAGTGGGACGGAGACCCTCTATAGAACACCGGATTAGGAGCTATTCGCTATCGTATACTCGTTTAAATATTAGCAATACTACCTCGAGAGGAGTATACACCTAATTAAAGTATTCTTAGACTATTTAAACCTTTAGGCTTTTATAAAGCAGCCGAAGCTTAACAGTAGGCAAGCATAGTAGTGTTTAGCCCTTACCCTATTTAATTTTGTGATAAAATATCGCGCTAGGAAGAGTAATCCCGCGGATAGACCCTCTTAGCGTTAGTGTTACGAAGTTATCAGGCACAACACGCTAATGCGGGGGAAGGAGACATTAATAACTAATCAACTTGGATTAGTTAGCAAGGCAGAAGATTGGATAAACGTAACGGGCGAGAGATACCACGTTACAAGGACACAATAAGATCACGTGACTACAGAACATAGCCCGGATATGATCAGAGCGTTACGGGATCATAACTAAGCTATGACAAGATTATACTCACGATATGATTAGATTATACTTAGGGTATAACCCGATTATAGCCTAGGATCGGAAGGACCGGATATATAAGGATACTTATTTCGCACTATATATTTAGTTCTTCGCGATTAATCTTACATTATTACTTAGTTACTACTAGTAGTACTTTGCACCTTATAGTTCACCTTTTAAGATAACCTAACCTATAAGTAGGGGATTCACTCAGTGGCAACACTTAGTGATTGACTTACTTAGCGCGTACTTCTAGCATATTCTGTAAGATACTCAACAGGATTTAACCCGTAGTAAGGCTTTGCGAAGCAACGGTACGATTAAGAGATACTCTTGGAATCTAAAGTTAGGATTAGGCAAGTATAACCCGCAAGGCATCCTAACTCTATAGTGACTAGTCGGCTACGCGTAATATATTAATCGCCCTGTCTTTAAACCGTGAAGCAAAGTTATTATAGTAGGCAACGATAGCACTTCCCGAGGAAAGACTCTACGTCCTCCTACGGTAAGAGAGGACGATTAGGAGGACGAGAAAGAAAAACAAATTTAGGAACTATAACAACTAGTTCGCACCCTTCAGAATGATCTAACCTATCTAGGAGGCAATTACAACGAACACGTAGCGAGTGTGAAGGACCACATAGAACAACTCTATATATAGGTTATCGCATCGGCACTAGTAACGGCTATCGGGGCACCGAAACTTCTAAAGGCTAAGACCTTTAACGGCACCCGAAGCAAGCTACGGGGATTCCTCACTTAGATAGACATCTATATTAACGTTAACAAAGGACGCCTCATCAACGAAGGAAGTAAAGTTATCTTCGTGTCCGCCTACCTAAGAGGATAGGTATAGGATTAGCTTGAACTATTCATCCGCGAATACTATAAAAAGGAACAGAGCTAATAGTCCACGACCACGTAAGCTATCTTCAGTAGCTATACTACGTTTAGGTAGTACCTAGAACGTACCTTTAGAGATATTAATGCTAAGAAAACCGCCGAACGAAAACTAAAGCGCCTTCGATAGACTAGCTCGGTATCTAACTACACTACAGAATTCATGTAGCTAGCAGCAGTACTCTAATAGGAAGATTATGCACTAATTCCGTATTACGACGACGGACTTAAATCGCACGTTAAGGACGAGTTAGCACGAATCGATAGACCAGAAACTCTTAATAAATTAATCGATTTCGCCGTGCGCATCGATAACCGTTATTACGACCGACAAATCCAGAAACGAGAAATTGAAGGATAGCGCCGAGGTACTAGCCGACTATCACACCACTATTATAAAAAACGACTAAACAGACCAAGCCGGGATAGCGATCCCTATAGCCCACGACTAATAGAGCTCAACGTAGCGAGGCTCCTAGCCGAAGAGGAAAAACGGCGAAAGGATAATAACTTATGCTTTGAATATAGAAAAGCAGGACATCGAGCGCGTGAGTGCAATAATAGACGCAATAACGCAAAGCTATAGGCACGTGAGCGTAACAACAGACGTAATAACGCAAGGCTATAATAGTTACGTGCGACTTAGGACGGGGTCCGACCCTAACAACTCCGAGCTACTAACGATAAAGGATGGTTAGTCATCGACGGCTCGACGAGTTCAGAACGAAAGGGAAATAGCGAAGGCACCTTTATAAACGACACTAAACGCTTACAAGAAGTAATTACTAGGGCTACTCTAGATAAGTACGAACGCCTAAAGGACTAGGTCACTACGTGGGCAGCAGGACGGTTAGACGAAGAATACCGCGGCCTAATTAGCGCAGAGCACGCGACGGAGAACTTCCCCGAGATAGATTAGGAGGACATCGAGAGTCAAGGATAGACCTAGTACAGCCTATAGAATATCACTAACTCCTAGGAACTATCCGATAATTCCTAGGACTAGGGAATAGGGATCCTAAAGATACTAATCGAGACGCTAGGAACCCCAGAGATCCTAGAGACTCTACCTTAACTCCTAGGAACGGATACTACTAAATAGCCTCAAGAGAAACCCCTATAATATACGATCGAAGACGAACGATTCGCACGATTTTAGGCAACGTTCGGTCTAGACGAAGACCCGGAACGAATTCGATAACTATATAAGCAAACTATAAATACCCTCAACGACGTGAAGAGCGAACTATAAGATGTACTATAACAAAACAACGAAGCTAAAGCTAACTAGTTACTTCGAGTTAATAAATATCTTAATAGGATATGCGGGTATCTACAACCCGGTAGTACCCTAGATCGAGTTAGAGCACTATAAGACCTACTTATTAAAGCATCGACATACGATAACATAGAAAATAAATGCCTATATAATAGCCTAAGATGCGTATACTAAGGATACGCACGATACCCTAAGCACGATCTAAGAACCGTATTAGCTTATTACGACGATAGCTACATAACGCACGTAGTAGGAAAAATCGAGAGAAGCCTAGAACTAAAGCCGCTACGTTAGGAAAAGAAACCTAACTAGAAACTAGAATACGCGGGACTCTAGTACGGAAACTAGAGGATAAACTCGGAAACACGATACCTCGCAGTAACGGCATAGGGATAATACATAAAGATTATAGCTAATATTATGCTTCGACTAACTATAGTGATGATCGATTTAGGAGTAGCTAGTAACTTTATAAGCCTAGAATACCGTAGCTAATACAAAATCTAGGGCATAGCTAAACTAAAAATTGTACTAATTATCGGACTTAACGGAGAGAGTCTAGGACCTAGGATTACGCACGAAAGCGGCCTCTTGCTAATAGTTATTAGAGACTACTTCGAAGTTATTAACTTCGACGTAACGCTACTTAGGGGATACGATATTATTTTAGGCGTTCCTTAGTTAAGGAAGCATAACCCTAATATTAACTAGCGAACTAGTAGTATTATCTTTAGATATAACTATAGATAGATAAGCGAGAGGTGGACTAGATACGAACTAAAGACGCTAAAGAGACTTAGCCCTAGGGAGGCAGGTACTTATAAGAACCCTTACGAAGGAGAACTTAAGAGGAGTTTTCGGCTAGGAGGCAGGCCTAACAAGAAGATAACTAATATTAGGGATATCACAATCACTAAACAACGACTAGATATGACTAATAAAGAACTAGAGGAATACGTTCTTATTAGCGATAGAGAAACATCCCTTTGCGCTACAGGAGCGCTAGAAGAAGAACACAAGATTCCTGAATAGTACATGGAATTCTAGGACGTATTTACGCCACCACTAGACAGTAAGCTACTAGAGCATGGCCCGTTCGACTATAAGATTAAGATTAAGAAAGACGAGGAGCTAAAGTTTATACCAATCTATCTACTATCGCAAAAGGAGTTAGTAGTACTAGACAAATATATTAAGGATAACCTTAAAAAAGGAAACATCCAACACTCGAAATCGTTAGTAGGATACCTAATCCTGTTTATACCTAAGAAAGGGGGAGAACTCCGAATATGCGTTAACTACCGACAACTCAACGATATTACTATCAAGGATCGGTATCTACTGCCGCTAATCAACGAAATTCAGGACATTATCTAAGGAGCAAAATACTTTAGCAAATACGATATTACTAACGTATATAACCGACTTAGGATTAAGGGAGGAGACGAATAGAAAATAGTATTTCGAACTAAGTTCGGACACTTCGAGTACAAAGTTATGCTATTCGGCCTCACTAATATACTAGCATTATTCTAACGCTTTATCTTTAGCGTCCTAAACGGATACCTCGATAAATTCGTTATCGCGTACCTCGACGATATCCTCGTGTTCTCGAAAATAGAAACGGAACACGTCGAACACAACAAACTAGTGCTACAACGACTTAGGGAAGCTAAGGTTACGCTTAAACTTAAGAAGTATGAATTTCACGTTTAAAATATAAGCTTCCTCGGATATACTATTAGTCCTGACGGACTAGGGATAGAACAAAATAAGGTTAAAAGTATACTCGAGTGGCTAATACTAACATGCGTTAAAGATATATAGAGCTTTCTCGGACTTACTAACTACTACCAAAAGCTAGTTCCGTAATACTCGAAACATATAGCAGGACTATACCGGTTCACTAAGAAAGGAGTACTATTTAAGTAGGACGATAAGGCAGAAAAATCATTTACCGCACTTAAGGGGATATACAACAAAAAAGCAGGAGAGGCAATCATCGTAATCTTTAATTACGACGCACTAATTATTATAGAAACCGACGCATTAGACTTTGCGCTCAGGGCATAACTTATGCAACTAGGATAAGACGGTAAGCTTAGACCTATCGCTTTCTAGTCTCGCAAAATAATACTAGCAGAATTGAACTACGACGTCTATAATAAAGAACTATTAGCTATAGTGTTAGTATTCTAAATATAGAGAGTATACCTAGAAGGAGCTAAATATACTATGACCGTTAGGATAGATCACCATAACCTTACATATTTCACGATAACTAAGAAGCTTACACGACGATAAGCTCGATAGGCAGAAATATTAGCCTAATATGACTTTAAGATTATGCACTATAAGGGAACGGAGAACGTAGTAGCGGACGCGCTAAGTCGACGACCGGACTACGAACTCGGAACTAAGGAGGTAGTACCCGCTATCCTAACCACGGACAGCGAAGGGCATATTATTTATAACCACTAAATCCTCGCAGCAACTAGCGAATTACAAAACGACGAATAGCTTAAGAAAATCCGAAACAATACCGAAACGGATAAGTTACTTCAAAAAGTTCTAGGTAATAACACAGCCCTAATAAAAGACGGCCTAGTCCTTATTCATAGCTTAGTATATATTCCTAGGAACCTCTAAAACGAGATCATCTAATTATACTACGACGAACCTACGCAAGGATACCTTAGCATTAAGAAAACTATCGAAAAAATTACGCGGAATTACTATATCCTAGCACTACACAGAAAAGTGAAAAACTATATTCAGTAATACGACTTATGCTAACGAAATAAATTATCACGACATGCACTATACGGAGAATTGGAATTAGCGGAAGTACTAAAACAACTATAGGAATAGATCACTATAGATTTTATCACGAAACTACCTATTTCGGAGGGTAACGATATAATTATAGTAGTCGTCGACCAACTAACTAAATACGCATATATAATACCAACAACGGAAACCATCAACGCACGATAGATAGCTAACCTATTACTTAGGCATATATTTGCTAACTATAGGACACCGAACAAGATTACCTCAGACAGAGACAAGCTATTCACATCTAACATATAGTAGTCACTTGCGGATTAACTCGGCATTAAGCATAGACTCTCTACCGCGTACCACCCGCAAACTAATAGACAGACGGAACGGGTTAACTAGACCTTAGAGCAATATCTTCGACACTACGTGAACTTCTAGCAGAACGACTAGACAGGATTATTGCTAATAGCATAGTTCGCATATAATAATGCGATATACGTAATAACGAAAGAGACACTATTCTTCGCAAATTATAGGCTTAATCCTATAATTATCGGAGAACTAATCGGAAAACAACCACTTGTAGAGTTATCTCGACTACTAGCGACTAGTTTAAAACAACTGCACCTATAGCTATCACGAGACATCGAGTTCTTGAATATGCGTATGAAATTCTACTACGACTAATCGCGCTAGGAGGCGCCGGACTTTTAAAGGGGGGAGAAAGTTTATCTTTTGCGACGTAATATTCGCACTAGACGATCTAGCGCAAAACTCGACCACCTTAAATTAGGACTATTCGAAATTGCAGAAAAAACAGGACCGCTTAATTATCGACTAAAGCTACCCGACAGTATACGACGTATCTATATAATATTTTATGTCTTATTACTAGAAAAAGCACCTAATAACGCCGAAATCGCTACTAATGTGGAAATTGAGGAAGAAAAAGAAGACGAATATGAAGTTAAATATATTCTAGAAATTAACAAAATCAGCGGGAAGCCTTATTATCTAGTGAAGTAGAAAGGATATAATACCTCGGAAAATATATAGGAACCTATCGAGAACCTAATAGGCTGCTACTAGCTGGTTCGATAGTTCTACTAATAGAAGGGGACCTAGGAACCTCGCCTAGCTAAGAGGGGTCTAGGTCGATCTAGGAAATAGAAGGATCATTTAATAACTAAGTTAGAGTAGGATCCTCTAACGTCGCCGCAAGAATCTAGCCTTCGGTCATAGTAGATTGAGAAACACTAGTCGCGGCACGGGCGCTCTCTATAGCACGCTCTTTTTGCTTAGACTCGAGGCGTTCTCGCTCTATACGCTCGAGCTCTTCTTTTTCACGACGCTCTAATTCTTCTAACTTAGCAATCTCTTTATAATCACGAGCGATGAAATCACCCGCGCGACTTTCTAATAGGCGAGACTGTTTCTTGAGACGAAGGAGCTTAGCTAACGCTACCTCCTTCTCTTCCCGAAGGACTTGACGAGCCCTTATTAAACGACGCTATTCCGCATCAGAAAAAGTCGGCTTTGATATCGCGCACTTCGAATTCCTAGCACGAATACACTCGCTATAGCGGTCGGAACTCTCGGAACGGAAACAAATCTTATAAAGACGTATATAATAGTCGTAGGGAAGAACGGATTGATAACCCTCCTCCTCGATGCGCTAGTATAGACGATTCTTTTTTACAGACGCCTTGGACGATATGGTTAGTACTACTATAAAGGACGAAAAAATGGAAAACAAAAAATAAAGGGACACGACTCATAGGGCGGGCGCACTATTTAATAACCTTTGAGGATAAAGGCCTACGAAAGGAGGGGATAATGTTACGAAGTTATTAGGCACAACACGCTAATGCGGGGGAAGGAGACATTGATAACTAATTAACTTGGATTAGTTAGCAAGGCAGAAGATTAGATAAACGTAACGGGCGAGAGATACCACGTTATAAGGACACGATAAGATCACGTGACTACAGAACATAGCCTAGATATAATTAGAGCGTTACGGGATCATAACTAAGCTATGACAAGATTATACTCACGATATGATCGGATCATACTTAGGGTATGACCCGATCATAGCCTAGGATCGGAAGGACCGGATATATAAGGACACTCATTTCGCACTATGTATTTAGTTCTTCGCGATCAATCTCATATTGTTACTTGGTTACTACTAGCAGTACTTTGCACCTCATAGTTCATCTTTTAAGATAACCTAACCTATAAGTAGGGGATTCACTTAGTGGCAACACTTGGTGATTGACTTACTTGGCGCGCACTTCTGGCACATTCTGTAAGATACTTAACAGGATCCAACCCGCAGTAAGGCTTTGCGAAGCAACGGTACGATTGAGAGATACTCTTGGAATCCGAAGTTAGGATTAGGTAAGTATAACCCGTAAGGCATCCTAACTCCACAGTGACCAGTCGGCTACGCGTAATAGTTAGCTCCCGAGTAATTATAAGGTTAACCTAATTTCGCCGTTAAGCCGCCGAATAGCTAGCGAATTGCAGACGACTAATTACTATTCTATTATAGTCTAGTCGCTAACTATAAGTACGCTCACCTCGAATATCCTACACTTCGAAGAGAATAAAGATAGGGATAAATTAGTTAGCGTAACTAATTAGGGGGAGCTCGGGCGTGCGCGCCGTCTCCCTAACGTATAAGTAAGGCCTACTTATACCTCCGAGTAGGTATACCTTGCCGAGGTAGGTATAGACCTTAAGGAGCTTATTAGGTAACTTCAAGGCAAAGACCTAGAGACCTAGCGCCGAAAGACCGCTATATAGTCGTCGACTCCGGGGTTTAAGGGCTAGAGTATTAGACCTAAGGGTCTTTTGCGATTCAAGGAGCGCGTTTATATCCCCGCGGGGAGTAACCTCTGAAATAAACTAATAAGTATATATTATAATAATCCCCTTACTAGCTACTTTAGCTATACGAGAACCCTTAAACTAATAAAAAGGAAATATTATTAGCCGAATATCTATATAGACGTCGCTAAATACGTCCGGGATTACTAGACCTACTAAGGAGTAATAGTAAAGAGATATAAGCTATATAGGAAGCTTTAACTACTTCTAATCCCTTTAAGACCTTTCGTAGAAATCTTGATAGACTTCGTTATAGGCCTACTACTAATAACCCATGATAGGAAGCTAGTCGATATAATCCTAGTTATTATCGATCGGTTTATAAAATAGTCTCTATTCCTTACCGTTCCTATAACGATTACCGTAGGAGAGCTTACTAAGCTTTTCTATAATTATATTAAATTACGCTTCGGGCCGCCTAAGGGTATTATATCTAACTAAGGATCCTTATTCACTAGCAAGTTTTAGTTAAATCTATACTACCTATCCTAAGTACGTCTTAGGCTCTTAATAGCTTTTTATCCTTAAACTAATAGCTAAACGGAGCGTATAAACTAAACGCTTAAGCACTATCTCTAATACTTCGTAGCTAATAACTAGGTCGCCTAGCTAAACCTCCTAAAATCTACCGAATTTATATATAATAACGCTATAAGCGCTATAATAGGCGTTTCTCTATTTTAAGCGCTAATAGGCTACTTACCTAATTTCTAGTAACGTTTTAAGGGCGAAACTCTACACGAAGAGGTCCTAGTAGTATCCGCACGAGTCGAAAAACTTAAAGCGCTTCGTTAAAGGCTATAGGAACACTAGCGAAAGGCAAGCAAAGCTATAATAAAGCACTATAATAAAGACTATATTCCTATACGATTCGAAAAGGGAGATCTTGTTAGCTTATTAATAAAGAACCTAAGGTTAAAAGGAAGCAGGAAATTAGCTCCCTACTTTATTAGCCCTTTCCGCGTCTTACAAACTATTAGAGAACAAGCTTACTACCTAAGCTTACCTTAGTAATACGATCGAATCTATAACGTCTTTTATATATCCTTACTTAAACTATAGCGGAAACCACACAGAAAGGATAGTAATACCTTACTAATACCCTATCTTAAAGACGAAGACGAATACGAAGTAGAAGAAGTGCGTAATAAGAAGCTAATTAAGGGAGAAACACACTTCCTTGTTAAATAGAAAGGCTAGCCTTCCGAATATAACTAATAGGTTTACTAGGAAGATATAGAAAACGCTACTAAAGTAATATAATCCTACTAGAAACGAAAAGGTAAAAAGAATCTTACGGTTACTAGGAAAGAGTAACAAAAACGTAACGAACCTATAGTAAAAGCTAGTAAAATAAGTAGATAAAGGAAGCCTTACGGGTAATCTCTAAACTAGATTATCCGCGAAAAAATTAGTTAAAAGATATTCGTAGAAGGGTAATAATTAGCCACTAAAACTAGAACGAAACTATCTAGAAACCGCGCAAGAGCGAAGACGATAAGGTAACCCCTTAAATCTTATCAGGAATAATTAGGAAGTCCTCTATTATCTCCTTAACTAAATCCTTAGGGTCTATCTTATAGTCCGAATTATTATCGTTATTAAGATTATCTATCACCTTCTCCTAGGCGTTATAAACCACTATCGAAACAGTATCGATAAAGGCTAGCTTACTATATAACTAGGTAACGTAACTATTATTACCGGGTAATAAGCGTAGTAGTATCTAGGCACGGTACCTCTTCTACTTAGACGCTTTATTACTCTTAGGGGGAAGGATATAGGAAAGGTTAGCACGATAGGTAGTAATAGCCGCGTTAAATAGGTCGGCGTTTACCTACCGAAACCTTAGTTAACTAATACCGAAACACGTAGTTATAAAACGTACCTTATTAGTTCTCTTATTACTAGTCTAAGAGTACTCTCTACGTAAGGCCTGCTTAGCGTTATCGAAACACTAGCAAAGGTCGATTAAAGCCTCGGCGATCTCCTGCTGAATAGTCTAAGGATAAGGCTATTCGCGGAGAACACTAACCTAAACCGGATCCTCCTAATCTAGCTAGAAAACCTACTTAATCTAGGCGATAATCGCTACTAGATTATAGGCGTCACTAAGTATTAAGGTAGAAGCCTACTAAAGTCAGAAAATTTTCGAAGAAAGGAGTTAGCGAAACGTACAGGAATACAGGTCGAACCACGATCGGAACACTATCTATATACGATAGAGGCCTTAGTATCTAGGACGCATTCGATCTTAAAGGGGATATCTAGTTCGGGCTTATAACTCTTAACCGAAGTCTAAAGGTAGTGCATACACTAGAAATGTTTCGGCTTAATAGGATTTATATAAGTTACCCGAGTCCGGGGCGCCTTTCGGCGGGCTATCGTAAGGGTTTCGACGTATATTTAGTAGATAAGAGATAGTGAAACAGGCGAATATTAAGGGAAAAGTGGGAAAAGGATAATAAAAAGAAGAAGAAGAGGGAGAAGAGATATTAGCGATATAAACAAAGAAACGCGCTTCCTTTGTTTGCCCGCAAACCCTCGTTGTTAACTATTCCCTTTTCAGTCTACACGCTCTTTCCTTATTAACTACTACTTCCATGTTTGTTTACGTGCCTGTTTACCTCGCTTGAGGGCAAGCGATCCTTAGAGGGAGGATAATTGTTATAATATACCCTAGCATAAGGTTATTCCCAAAGTGTTAGTGCCTCAGGCTACCCGGACCTAATAAGCCGGTAGGCTTTCGGTGGGGATTCGCTAGAGATTCACTGCCAACACGTGTACGAACCTCTGCAGGGAAGACCCTTAGGAAGAGGTTACACAATCCTTGTGTTTTCCCCGCTCCCAAGGATATATCTCCTTCCTGTTTTGAGCGACAAGACTGTATATAAATTGAACCATAAAGAGGAACCCTTACGTTCCTCAAGAAACAGTCTTTGACTATTTTGGCACAATTGATTTAGTTCCATTTCTCCTACCTGATTGACAGGCCTCTACCCTGACTTGTAGAGTATATTCTTACATATATCTAGCTAATAATCGGTAAGGCGCTGGAAATTTATCCCTAGGAATAGTCGAATAATGAGATGTAGGAATAGACAAAATGTGTGAGTGTCTGAAGTCGGATGACGCGGAAGGCTAGCTATAAGACAGACCCTATACACTATTTTAGGAACTTAGACTTGTCCCTATTGACTACATTAATGTGTGTGTTATTTTCAGCTTCTAGATTTAAGACAACATTATCACACACCTAAGTTTGAAGGAAAGCGTCACTTTAACATCTTAAATGTCTGTGTAAGTACAAGAGCAGTAGTACTCAATTTTGCTCATGTTGCTCCTAGGTCTTTTGGCGGAGTCATGGTGACATATAGGCCATATGATATGCACATTTCGCGTCGCTCTTCTAGCGTGCTTTCCTGTCCTAATCAAGGGCGCTTTCGACATGTTCTACTCGCTATTCATGTAACTCTACATATCAGCCTCGATTATGTTACATCTAGATTCTCTCAAAATGTATGTTTTTGGTCTGAGCTACTGTAGTTGTCCTGCGTCCAAGCAGCAAGCTAGCTGAAATCTCTCTGCATGTATTGTTGTAAATATTGATTTGTTTAGAAGTCCTAGTACAGTTAGGGTTTTCCCAGGCTGTTATAACAAAAGCTGACCCTTTGTTGAGGAAATCTTTAATGAATGTGCCCACAGCAATGGCCTTGGAAGGTGTGAAATGTGATGTTCTCAAGACGGTTGGTATTGAGTGTTAGGGATAGCGTAGCGCATAATTTATCAAAGTCAGATAAGAAGTGGCGAAGAGATGTTAGCTTAGATTAGAAAATAATAAAGTAAATAGAAGGCCTAGGAGATACCTATTTATATACTTTTTGCAGCCGGTAAGTCGTCCCGTATAATCACTCACTCTGCGCGTATAATTACTGTACGCGTATGGTTACTGATGATAATGAGCTCTGGTATGGTACTAGAAATCCGGGGCGTATTGCCTCGCTTACCTAGCTTAAGGCCAAAATCATTGCTTTTGAAATATGAACGCTGATGCCGAAGAGGATATTTGTTATAATTATTTTTATATAATACTGTCTCGCGCATGTGCACTGATACAAAAGAGATCAATTGATGCTCTAAAGAGTATAGCCTTGCTTGTATGGCTTGAGACTACCATTATTACCATTCCTGGTAATACTACTGTAACTAGCCCGCTCTACGAAGATTTCCTTAATTGTCTCGGTCATGTGTGTATTCAAGCTCGTAAGCATAGGACTTATTCCGACTGGTAAGCACAGGGCGTATTCAGACTGGTAAGCGCAGGGCGTATTCAGGTTCGTACGTAATCATAGATTGTCTTTTGTAAGTCAGACTGCGCCTTGATCTCAGAAGCATCTATTTTCTTAATGTTATACATCTAAGAAAGGAACAGAAGAATATCCCCATAAAATAAATATGGTAATAGGGCGGGTTAGGGTAAGCTCTGGGACCTTTATTCCCAAACCGTGGGTTCAGGTGCATAACTCTTAGTCAGCCATCCCAACCTGGAATCTATAGTTATCGGCCGTTTTGACTTGTCAGTCAACCTATCCGTAGTTCTAATATTCTTCGTTGTTATCTTTAGCTCTTCTCATATAACTATAATTTCCAAAATATTATCATATATATCTTCTTAAGGCTAGGTATTCAAAATCAGCCAGGCTTAAGGAGTATTACACATACGCTAAACGCTCACTGCGTAAGCGAAATACGCCAAACCGGATACGCTGCTGCATATACGCTCAGATTTCTACGCCCAAATTTCTGTATTTGTCAATCCGATGATGGCGAAATCCGTCATGAGAAGAAGATGAATTTACGCCGTGGAGTCAAGTATAAGAAAGGCGGTCTTCCGCTGACCTTCGCGCTTGACGTAGGGGAAAGCATCGATATTCGCACTGCCTCTCATAGAGTCGTGGCTGCACAATACACAATGAAGACCGTTCTCTCTCTTGTCTCTTTTGGGTTTCTGGCCCTGACCTCCACCGTAGCGAGTGCTCCAACTGCATCTGCTTCGGCTGGACCAGCTACGCCCGCAAGATACTGTGTCCATCTCCAGATACCAGTTCACGTGGTGACCACAAACATACACTACAACCAGCCTCGGGTTGATAGCAACCTTGACGCCATTGATTGGACAGTAAAGACCACCACGTGGAACTTCAACTGGACTGTACAAGCCAATGGTACTAAGCACGTCGACGAAATATTCGGCATCAATGCACAACTTTGTGTTCCATCGCAAAAAACTAAGAAATCAAGTATTCTACAGATTGCAACTGCAGGTCAAGGCTTTGATAAGCGGTGAGTAATAGGAACATTATGGAAATATAATTAGTGACAGTAAGCTGATACTTCATATAGATACTTCGACGCGGAGATCAACCCATCAGAGTATTCTTATGTTGATGCAGCTGTTGCTAAAGGGTACTCTATTCTAACTTACGATCGACTCGGAACCGGTGCATCTGATAAACCAGATGCGTATGATGTTGTCCAGATTCCCACAGATGTTGAAATATTAGCTGGCTTAACAAAGATGGCTCGCAGCGGGGAGATTATCAGCTCAGCTACGGTACTTAATGGGAGCCTGGTGTCCGACTTTATACCTACAAAGATTGTCCATGTGGGCCATGCGTATGGATCTTTTATGGGCACATTTTTGCTTGCAAAATACGGTGACCTTGTTGACGGCGCCCTCCTGACAGGTCTACTCTTGAATAACCAACTCGAGGACAACCCGATCACCGCCCTGACTTATAATCACGCATTCCCTAGAGAGGTTAATCCCATCCTCTTTGCCGATTATGGCTCGGGCTACTTCATTCTGGATTCGAAGGAGACTCTTCAGAAACTCTTTTTCCAAAAAGCTACCCTAGATCCGGCGTTACTAGCCTATGCCGAGAGCATAAAGCAGCCCGAGACTGTTGGCCAGTACGCCACGGAGAACGCGCTTGAAATTCCATCGACGGCGGCAAATTATACAGGACCAATTCTGGTAAGTTCAACAGAACATAATCCGAATGAAAAATCCCCAACTAAGAGTTTTCTACGCGTAGTTCTTCAATGGCGAGTACGACAACTACGTCTGTAACGGTGACTGCAACGCTGTCCAATATCAGGACCAGACCGAGTATATTTATGGAAATGCAACCGATCAGTTTTCCTTCTATCTGCAGCCGAACACCGGTCATGCCACAGGGCTGTCGATGAATGCTTCTGCCGGCTATGACGTCATGCTGCAATTTCTAGACTCTCGAGGCCTGTAGTTGAACAGCCTTTCGTTGCTCAACCTTCCGCCGTTTTGCCTAGGTATTGGGTCTGGATACTTGCCATAAGAGGGTCTTCGTCGCGTTCAAATGGGTCCATCCCACCAAGAAAGGAAAACAGGTCTGGGGGATTTTTCATCCTCCCTCCATCCAGGTTTTCTAGTGGGATATACGCAAGAAAAAGCTCCATGTATTCCGGCTCTAGATAGAGGGAATCAGGCCAAAACATGCGCTCCTTGTATTTTCGAATTATGTGTATATGGCGAATTTCGGGCGCAGTATCAGTCATTTTGAGAATGATTTATCGAACTCGATCCCAAGTCTCTGATTTTCGGACTTCTTGTCGCATTTCCTCTAAAGGCCATTCTACGCATGTAGACCTTAGCGATATGCTTCGAATGCTAATTTAGTACACAAAAGCTACACATACCAATAACTAGCTATGTTAGCCAGAATTTCCCCGATGAACGGCTGTCCCGATCCCAGGATGCCGCCTAGGTGGGTATTCCAATTTTTGGACATTACTTAACGCGGCTTACCATTCTTCCTGGTTGACATCCTGGGATTTCTCGATAAGATCTATTCTACCAACGAAAATAGGGCACTCTTGACTTCTCCTTCTGCTGCGACCTAGGACGTGGTCTAGCTATGTCTTTGCCTCATAGGCGGTTTCTATACTTTGTTTCGCGAACTTGTGTGACGGGGCATTTTGTGACTGCGTCCGTGGCGATTCTTTTTAACGGAAGAAAATAAGAGAGATAGAAAAAGAACAGTCATTCGAGAACCAGAGAATTCATGACAGAATTTAGAAGTTTTTCAACTTTCCAATCGCAAATTCTGTTGAACTAAGCTAGCAGTGAGCTACCGCTAAGGACAGGCTGTAGGCTTCAACGTCTGGTTAGGTACACCCCTCCCTACATTTTTGTATGGTAAATCGCGCCAGTTCGGAAATAGACGTGTTAAAACATACTATGACTTAGCCCCTAAGTGTTACGAAGGTCAAAAGTGAATCCATGAAGGTTGCTGTACCATTCAACTGGGCAACTAAATCTGGAGAAGGGAAAAGAAAAGAAGAGGATTCCCCCCTAGATCCTCACACCTTTATGGTGATGAGCCCTTTGTTCTTCCTAGGGAAAGCCATGCAAACATTCTGTCATCGCACACCGCCTTCCACATTCGGGTACCTCCAAACCTCCGAACCAGCATCGCATCGCATCGTAACACTAAGGAGGCAATTGGGAGGCAATTGGGAGGCAATTGGACACTCTCCATAGTAATTGACAGTGTCTACGACACTGCTGCCATAGGAAGCGGAAGGAGAAACAGGAAGACTGAGTCGATTGATCTATCTAGACAAGAAGACGAAGATGACTAAAGAAGAAGAAGTAAAAACGGGAAAGGAGAAGGCCTATAAGGCCTGAAGCACAAAGGAGAGAAATAGGCATGGACCTAACAGGAAGCTCCCGGCTAACATCATGCATGCAACATGTATGTAGGCAAAGAGGACTCGACCTCGGGTCATCAGCAATGTCTAGGTGATGCACTCGCGGATGTTATATAATTTATGGATGAAGAGAGCAGAATAAACGAAAAAGCTCTGCGGCCTGAGGTGTCTAGCACCTGGCAGAATGCCTTGTGTTCTAGAACACCTTACAGAATCCAGGCGGTGAACCAGTCCGCCCACCTGCTCATAATTACCTGCCGTACGGAGTACATACATACGGGGAGATAACCTTAGTTACTTTGCAGGCGGTAAGCTGAGTCGCTCAATGAATGATCTGCCATAAAGCCTTAGCGAGGGCCTGGAAGAGTTACTCATTACTTTGTGTGTACTGATCACGCCGATTTTGACAATGACTGAACAAAATCTGTAAAAAAAAGATGGATGTCTCGGTCTCGGGCGGGTCTCTCGGGGCCGTTTTCTAAGCTCGTGAACCGAGGCGGGATACTTCTTCTTTCGGCAAAGAATAGGCGGAGAATTTCAACGGCCTGTATCCTTGTCCCTCTTCCATTTTGAGAATCTCTCTGGCGGAAACCAACGTCTTGCCATCTAAAGATGTACCAAAGCAGTATTCCCAATGATGAAGCACCTTGCATGGCCTGACTACTATGACCAATTCGGTCGCTTTGCACTGCAATAAGAGACAGAATCCTATTTCGTCTAGGCATTGCTTGCATAGAATTGGCAAGAAGTGGCAAGTCGAGTTTGCTGAGGTCATCTTCGATACTTGACCACGAGCAGTCAAATCAATACGCCTGAGACTGGAATAAAAGGATCTTAAAAATCGATGCGTCCTTCACAAGACTCAATTTCTTCAGAACGATTTACCTTCTTGAATCAATCTTACTCTCAATACCAGCCGAGGAGGTTCTCGAAATAATGGCCGACCCAATCAACACCGGCCGTCTCTCCAAGGAGGATGGTGCCGTCGAATCATCACACCAGGAAGACCCTGAAGGCGTCAGGGTTGAAATAGTCCAAGGATCTGTGGCGTTGGATATAGCCAGGCGAACCAATCCCCCAAAGCCATGGAGTCGTCAGATGAGGAAGCTTTATCTCTTTTTGACTGTGGCTTACCTTTGCTCAGCTCTGAATGGTACGAGGAAGTACTCAGCAGGCAATTGACAATTCATACTAATTGACTGGTTGATTTAGGGTACGATGGCTCACTCATGGGCGCTTTACTCCCTATCCCGCAATTCCAGGAAACCTTTGGCGCCGGTCTAGTCGGATCCCAGGCCTCTTTGATCCAGGGGATGTATACAATCGGAGGTGTCAGTGCGCTACCATTCGTTGGACCTTGCTTGGACAATTTTGGCCGTCGTTTTGGTATGTTCATTGGCTCTGCTGCTGTCATTCTTGGCACTATTCTTGGAGGCACTGCGAATCATATGGATCAACTGCTCGCAAGTCGATTCTTCCTCGGTAAGTTGGGAAATACTCCTTTTTAGATGCATTTCTCATCCAAACCCTTCTAGGTTGGGGATATTCCATGGCCTCATCTGCCGCACCAGCCTACGTCGTCGAAATCAGCCACCCCGCATACCGAGATCTTTTAACAGGGTTGTATAATTGCCAGTACTTTGTGGGAGCCATCGCCGCTGCAGGTGCCTGTCGCGGATGTCTCAATTTGCCTAGCTCTCTTGCTTGGCGTATTCCAATCTGGTGTCAATTGATCTCATCCAGCATTGTCGTGTTATTTGTCTGGTTCCTCCCTGAATCACCTCGCTGGTTATACAGTCACGGTCGCCACGAAGAAGCGTGGAATGTCATAACCGCCTACCACGGCGAGGGCAACCGAGATAATGCCTATGTTATCATGCAGATTCGAGACTACGAGGAGGCAATTGATCTCGAAGGATCAGACAAGCGGGCCTGGGATTTCCGGGAACTGGTTAACTCGAAACCCGCAAGATGGCGTCTGCTGTGTGTGGCCATTGCCGCATTTTTCAGCCAGTGGTCTCAAGCTGGGGTCACGACTTATTACATTGGTGGTCTTCTAGCCACGGCCGGGGTTACTGATACCACAAAAGTACTAGATGTCAACCTTGGCAATACGGTTTTGTCTGCCGCGGGTGCCTATTTAGGAAGTTTCTTCGGCCCAAAGCTTCGGCGCAGGCCGATGATGATTGGTGCCTGTATTGCATGCGGTGTTCGTATACTCTCCCAGCTCAGTCACACGTCCATTAGCTAACACATTCTGGTGAAGGTCTGCTTTGCTGGTTTCTCCGCCACGGCTGCGGTTTACACGAGTTCGCAAGAGCAAGGGGCTGCCACTGCCTCTATTGTGATTATCTTCCTCATCGGTTTTTGTTTCAGCTTTGGCTGGACACCTCTTCAAGCCATGTACCCTGTCGAGTGTCTGTCTTACGAGACTCGTGCCAAAGGAATGGCCACGTACTCCGTTATGACAAATATCGCCTTGCTGGTGAATCAGTTTGGAATTGGTAACGCGATCAACGTTATCGGTTGGCATACCTACATCATCTTGGCTGGCTGGAACATCGTCCAGGCTCTGTTCATCTATTTCTTCGCTGTTGAGACGAACAAGCAAACCCTTGAGCAGCTTTCAGAGATCTTCGGGGCCGCGAATCCCCGGAAAGCGAGTACGGAATCACGGAAGATCGTTGTCTCGGAGAGAACGAATCAAATCACATTGGCAAAGGATGAGGAGATTATCTGAGCGCTCTCTCATTCGACCCCTTTGTTCACAGTGATAATGACATTTTGCCGACGACGCTCCCCCTGTCAACTCGCTGCACGTATATCCTTCTCTAATTAGGAATTCTCATCAAGTGCAGTTCGAGGGTGGCAGACTTTTTCATTCCTCTATGATCTGTACAGAAATTAGAGTTGGCGGTGGACATGAATTTCTCTAGAATGGTTCAACCCAGGGCTTTCTTGCCGCTTTCTCTATGAGAAACGAGCTACATGTATCTTCATTTGAGCTGGCAAATCTTTTCAAAAGTACCAATACCGAGCATACTGTAGCATCAACCTTGAAAAGAAAATATTATACAATGTAAAGAGCAGGGTTCACATCTCAGTGTCAACAGAGTCCAAAAACGGCATCACGTCGTTCTGCACGTTAAGCTTAGAAATCTCCGGCCAGAGATCACTAGATTCCCAACTCAAATACTCCCACATGGACTCGGACCAGCCGTTCCCAAACCCAGCAGCCATCCGATCCGCCAATTGATCTTGACCAACACTTTGCGAATTGGTCAAAACGTTCATGAAAGGGAAATCCTGCCCACCAATCTGACTTGCACTAGCATCAAATGGCTCCCCATGAGGACTTTGCATATTAGCTTCGAGGATGCGCGAAATGACTTCCCGGGAGCGTTCCGCGGTGTGTCCGTAAGGTTTCAACCGGTCGAGAGTCAATATAGCCGTATCAACCTGCGCCTTGCAGTCATCCGACAATCCAGAAGAAACGTCATGTGTCGAGCCGAGAGATAAACAGACGAGCGGAACCATTGTAGCCTGGAATAACAACCAGACAGCGTTCCAGCCAATTATGTTATTCAACGGCGCGGTGATGGCGATGTCTTGGATCAAGGACTTTGCAATTTCGCGACACTTTTCTATTGCGGCGCGCTCTTCAGCTCGGACGGCCATGAATGGGATTCTTCGTATAGCGTAGTTGAGAAGCGTGGGTCGATATAGTAACATGCGCTGATTGTAGAATCGCCAGCGCATCACGGTTCGCACTGCATATATAGTCTCTGGGCATGGTTCGTAGTCCTTTAAAATTGGCGGGAGGTTGTTCCACCACTGAACGAGTTGCGAGTCAATGTCGAACATTTCTGCATATTTTATTGTTGGGAGGGAGGCGAGTAATCCGTGGATCTTCGTGGCAATTCGCACAAATTGGACGTTTTCGGTCAAAGCCAGAATGTTGGTATAGTTTTCCTGCCAATATTGATTTGAGAAGTTAGATATCGCTCTTTATCTCGGCGGCCAATATCTAGATATCTCACCTTATCAAGTAGACTGGGAAGATTGACTGTGATACCAGGGCCAAAGCAATCCATACTCGGTCTGCCGAGTGTTTCAAGACCCCATATCTCCAAGCAACAAAGCGACCACCAAACGCGTCGTTTTGATTCCTGGGCTATGGACCTTGATGGGTTCACCGATAGATGACTATCGTAAGGTTCTCGTTGCAGACCCAACGTGATTGCCATTCGCAGAGCAGCACCCATCAGAGAATATCCCAAGTTTGGCTGGCTGATATAATGACAGTACCAGCCGCCCATGAGACCCAGTGATTGAGTCACTTCCAGGCTGGGTGTCCCAAGCGAACTCAGGTTTAACTGATTCAATGCCCGCTGGAAATATGCATAATGTATCTGATTATCCGCACCTGATCCAGATGCTGCAATGTTCCCCAATGCGAGAACTATATTCACCAATGACAGCCATCGATTATCCCTCCTTTGGCCATCGGCATACGTTCTTCGAAAGTTGTCTTCATCTAAAAGTGGCGCGAATGGATGAAAATTGGTAAAGTACGCATCCACCATCTCCATTTCGGTAGGTGGCGAGCATGAGACAGGTGGGACCAATGACTGAGGTGACACACTATTTTGCTGGCCGTTTTGCTCCTTGGTTAAAGCGAGAGAAAAGTAGGCTTCGAATTCCGGGTGGAGCCATGCAATCACCTTGAGCGCGGCTTGAATGGAGGACACTCCAAGATATGATGTGGGATGGCGGTTCGTTAGGGATAGTGCATTCACATCGTCTGAGATGTGTCCGATTGATTCCGAAGTTCCGGAACTCTGATTTTCTTCGAGTGGTTCTCCCGGTATTGAATGCAAAGACTCCAGATCAGGTCTTTCCATCGACAACGTGGAGGCCTTTGTCCCGACAGAAGGGACATTGGCTGGTGAATCTTGGGGAGGGGCATATTGTGATCCATCAAGGGTCATTAAAGCCAAGAGCTCCTCCCTTGATAGATGGGCAATACTCTCGGGAGCAGTGTCAGGGAACAGCCTTGCCAATGTGCTCCGGTAGTCGGTCGGAGCCATTGTTGGTTTCTCTGAATGGGTGTGCGAGTTGCTATCAGATCCAATTAGAAAATCCAGAGTTGAGTCGGGGATCTTGATCTTTGCATGGAGCTCTGCTGTTTTACCTTGGTGAACTGTGAGAATCATGACGCTCGGGATAGGTGCACAACTCAGGCTTCCTGTACCATCGACAAGCTTCGCAAGGTTTCTCGCCATCACATTTGATCTTGCGGTGACGACAGGAACCACAGGCTCGCGGCTGCGAGCCTCGACGACTTGCGCGTGCAGTTCTCTTTGAATGTTTTGGGTTGCGAGGAGTTTTCTCGCTCTTTTGAGATGACTCAAACGTGAGGAACATGATGGCCGAGGGGGGATGTTGGTCACCAAAGATGTCGAAAGAACGAAGAATTATGATCAGATAGTGGGCTGGGATTGAGGATAGATTACATGCGATCCACAAGGATGAGATACAGGTCTACCCCGGACTCCAGAGAATGAGGGGTGCCCGGCTAGATGCAGCTGGTTGTGAACAGAGAGTGAATTAGTACGAAGCACACCGCCCGAGGAATGTCTCGGGCCTCTCGGCCCCGGAGGCTTTAACTTTGTTCGGTCCGTGTATTATATCGACCCATGGGTACGTATCCGAAACGTTCCAGGCCCATTGTAATGATCGCAAACAGACTAACAGTAGCAGATTGTTAAGGGATGGAGCAAGGAGACTCTGTATCATTTTTACACAGGATTCCTTGGCGGTGGCGCTAATAGCACACCCTGCAAATCACATTGATTCCTTCCCTGCATGGCTGACGAGGGTTCCCAAAACACTAGCTCGTCTGAACTTGCCTCCTCTCCGTGTCGTTTTGGGAAACGAGGTTTCCCCGCAAACGCTAAACCTATTCGGGTCGGTATAAGGCGGGCGGCCGCTTCCGACTTGTGGAAGGCATAGCATTTCGCGTGAGTATACTATGATAGGATTGGCTTGGTCGCTTACAGAGGCGGTGGGCTAATAGTGGCTACATAACAATCCAAGCGAGCCAAGGAGTTGCCCCAGATTCAATTGGGTCACATGTAAAAAGCATAATTATCAAGACATTGGGGGCGAAGATGAATTTCTTTACAAATTAATGTCTTATGAGGGACAATATATTCATTGGAAAGGAAGTCGGAATAGAGGATAACATCACATTGTAGCTGATGATTTGTAAAGGCAGCTTGAACATCAATTCAGTCTGCAATTAGGCCGTCAAAACTTGAATGTAGTCCCACATAAGAAGGATCGACAGTCAAACAACCAGAGGTCAAAAGACAAGCCCCATAGTTTCACCTGGCCCCAATCATTTCTATTGATTTGCGCAGTAGATAATCAAAGCTATCGGTAGATGAAAATATCCATAAAATCGCTCATGATACTGTATGGTTAACCACAGCGACTCTTCGGCACGAGCCCGGCCATCCGTCCAGGCGTCCACATGCCGCATTTCGCTTAAAACAAAATAAGCTTTTTCTTCCCGTCACACACGTTCAAAATTTGATACAGAATCATGTTATGGAGTCATGATAACTAGCTGTCCTGCTATTAAAGAATATTTATAAAGAACATTGAACAAAATATGATCAGTTATCAATGGATTATGTTTAATAAATGTCTGATTTAATTGAACATAAATTGGAAAAAGGTCATCTCAAACAGGGTAGCCTAATAGTCATCCGATGGATGCCACGGTCATAGTCACCCAACTTTCACCATGAAAATTTTCCATCAACTGCTCAAGATACAAGAAATTGACCATGCAAAAACACAAAAAGAAGAGGTGTGCATCATCCGTGAATCGAACACGGGCCTCGTCGATGGCAACGACGAATTCTACCACTAGACCAATGATGCTAGGAACCGTGAGCGATTGGATCGCTGATTGGCTGCTTATATTCAACACCGCCAGAATGAGATTATGAGGGATGCCTTCCTACGAAACAGCAAAGAGCAAAAAAGAAAGAACTGTGCATCATCCGTGAATCGAACACGGGCCTCGTCGATGGCAACGACGAATTCTACCACTAGACCAATGATGCTGGAGCCGAGGAGCGCTGAATACGCTGATTGGCTGTTGATATTTCCTGCGCTCTTATTGACATTATCGGTCAGAGCGGTAGATATAATCGTAAAGACCAAAAAGAAAGAGCTGTGCATCATCCGTGAATCGAACACGGGCCTCGTCGATGGCAACGACGAATTCTACCACTAGACCAATGATGCTAGGAACCATGGGCGATTGGATCGCTGATTGGCTGCTGATATTCAACTCGCTCAGATTGACATTATAACCGGCAGCGATGACTGTACGCTATCAAGGCAGGTACGTGGTAAGAGATGTCGACAAAGTAGGTGAACTCCTCAGAACCTTAAAGGTGAAAATTAGTAGGTAGAAGATAGTAGATGGACTCTGCTATGGGTCTTTGAACGAATGTACTGCGCCTCCATTGAGTCAATTTCGGACAAAAGGTAGAATTTTGGTGGATTTGTGTGCCCCAGCACCTGTGAATGGGAGACTATGGGGAGAGAACTCTCCTACCTGCTGTGGAGAGAGAACACAATCTTCCTACGAATTTTAATCTCTGACGGGAGAACAGTTGGATAATCAAACAAGCCAATAAGATGAGATAGACATTGGCCCCGTACTGTGATGAGTATATATTAGACGAGGATATCGTGAGGGAAATTGGCATGATATATTCCAGTCAAATCCAGTGCTACTATCGTACTTTCCACACTGGGCTCGCCTCCAAGGCCCCGAAATCCAAAAAAAAATTGCCTGCAATGCGTTTTAGACTAAATCTGCACCATGCAAATCCTTGAGGCTGTTGAGTTAGTTAATTTTAATCTGGCCTGAGTAGACCAGATCTCAATTTCTACCTGTATGGTTCAGTCGCGGCAGCGCCACTGGTTACAAGGGTCGACATAAGGGGATACTCCAGCCCTTGGGGTCGCACCATCATCCTCATGAAGCCATAATTCTGTCAAATCAAGTCCTCAACAATCCATTGATCTCCGATAATCACCTGTGAATCCGCACGTAAACCGTGTCAATCAACACGCGACATGATGCGGGATAAATATCCCGCCTTTGCCGTCCCGCTCGTGGAGAATGGTAGCAGGTTGACTCCTACATATGCGACATACATACCGTCGAGTCCCACAGACGGGAAGCTCGGGCTGGTAGGAACAAAACAGGATATACTGAGACGAGAGCCTCGCGCGACTCGAGCGACCGTTATGTTCTGCAAAATGCGGGGCACTCGATGCACGATGGAAGGGCCTCGTGGACATCGGCTAAGCTCAGTTAGTTCTGCACCTGTGGTCAAGAATGGATGAGGAATCAGAGTAGACCAGGACGGACTGGCTGGCAATCCCCGGCATTGACACTATTTCCCGTGTATGTGGAGAAATATGCATGCATGTCTCGCACTGGTGCTGTCAGACGGGAATAGAAATGATTCTAGTGACCGGATGAGCAGAAGGGGAACTGATACTCGGGCCAAGACAAAAGGTCCAGGTGTACTACTGTACGAGAGGATATATTCACGCTCATAATAGCGGTACGACTGCAAGTCGGCGAATTTGTCCCGGTTACGAGGGAGCCCGCCCGTCTGGATTGTGGACTGTGCGCAGGCTGGGCGCCAGGGCCTTGTCATGAATGACAAGACAAAGTCAAGTCCTTTCTGTGTCCCGGCATGATCTCCGACCGTGACACTTTCTGATGAAGTACGGTTGGTCATCATTGAGGCAAGAAGTCCTGTGCTGACTTGTACCTAGTATATCGTGTAGAACACTGTGCTTCGGGTGTTTTGCAATGAGGCTGGTACTATGCAACGATGGTCAGCACGACATACCGGACGGACTTACTAGGTCATGGTCATCCGTCGAGGCGTATTCCTGCAGAAGCATGACGTCCGGGCGCATCCCGGGTGGTGGTATCTTTCCTGCATGGATGCTGACGAGGGCAGGATCAGGGCATGGAAATCGGTCTTTTGCATGCGATAATCCACCAGGTGAAGGACAATGAGGGGATCCTTGCGGCTGATTCGAGGAGGGGGAAGATATGTGACTAGCCAGGTCGATACTAGCGTAGTCTGAGACTGTGAAAGTCTGTGAACTTGTGAAGAGGGGGGGTGGAGTTTATGTGAGTTGATCGAGGCCAGCGTCAAATCCAGCCACGTGATTGGATGGAGAGCAGGTCGAGTGTCCATCACGATGCACGGTATCAACTCGCCAATCACATCACTAAACTACCCGCTCAACACCATCGCCAGGTCAGCCAAAGTTCAACGGAACAAGTCCAGCCAACAAGAATTCGCGTGCATTGTTGTCCTTGCCCTGCACCTTTGGCTGTGTGCCGCTGATCCATTTGATTCCCTTAAAAGATGCCCCTGCCGCCCAGGCAGACTCGCTTTCTTTCTTCTCTCCAGCGAGCGTTTGTTGTTTAGAGCTGCCCATTTTCGAGTCGAAATCCTAGCACTGGCTGCTAGGTGTTTGTTTTTTGTTTCTACCCACTTTATACTTCTATTCTAATTCTATCCCCCCTATCAACACAAACGAGCTGTGCTCTTTGTGCTGTTTTTACCCATCACCAGATCTATCTATTCTGCCTTGTGCTTCGGATTTCAATCTCGAATCCCTTTTTTTTATCACCAACAGCAAGTGCTTTCCGCCTTATTGCAACCTTTCGCCGGTCGATCGTGTTGCCTTGCTGTTTCAGCTCTATCAACAAACTCACTGTTAATTTAATCTCGCTCGGAATCTTTTGTAATTCCTATTGTTGTCGTGGGCCGGTTCCACCTCGAACAGAACAAAACCAGAGTTTCCAGGAACTCTTCTTTTGCGCCGATAATTCTCTACGACAACGTTTTACGATATCTTTTACACTTTATCTTTTCTGATTTACATTATTCATCATGGCCGCCGTTCAACTCAAGTTCTCCCTCCGGACCTCGTCCAACGTCAAGACCGTCCACCTGGTCGGCTCCTGGGACAACTACTCGCGCCAATTGCCCCTGTCCGGTGAAGACAAGCCCGGTGCCTGGGTTGGCAAGTTCCGCTTCCAGACCTCCATGCTGCAACTCGGTGGTCGTTACTGGTACTATTACATCATGGACGGTTACCACGTCTCCCACGACCCAGCTGTCGAGTACACCGTCGAGCCCACCACCGGCCGCAAGCTGAACATCCTCGATGTTCCCGGAGGCAAGTCCAGCAGCGGTGCTCGCAGTGCCCCCAAGGCCCGCCGCAGCTCGACCGTCGCCACTGGCCGCGCTCTCTCGCCCTCCAAGATCCAGCACCCAAAGCCAAGCAAGCCCTACGCCTCCCGCCAGCTCCGCGAGGCCGAGTACGCCCCCACCGTCGACGACTTGACCCGCCGCTTTGCCGGCTCTCGTCTGTCCGATGAGTACTCGTACTCCAACAGCCCGCCCTCCTCGGCCGGTTCCTCGCTGTCCTCCCGCTCGTCGGGCTCGACCTCGCCCTCGTCCCTGTCCTCCATGAGTGATCCCCCACTCCAGTGCCGCTGTGAACGCTACGGTATCACCCGCAAGGGCGACCGCGTTAAGTTGGACTGCGGCGGTTCTCGCTGCGGTTACGTCACCGAGTCCAGCGAGGCTAGCTGCTCCGAGTCCGAGGACAGTGATGAGGAGTACCGCCGTGCCCGCAGTGGTGTCCGCCGCCAGGGTATCGTTGTCCGCAGGTAGATTGTAGACAAGTTTCAGTAACTAGGTTCGGCTTTTTGTTTTCCCCTTGAAAGCTGGATTCTAGTTCTCTGCCTGTCACTGCTCATGTCAACTGTCGATGCGGTGCTTCATGCATCCGCCTGGATCGAGGTATCCCGGGACCCTGAACTCGGTCATCGCTTCCTTTTTGAATGCCTTGCTTTTCGCCAAGTTGTGAAGAAACGATAATAAGTCAAAAACACAAAAACAGCCCTGCGCCGCGGGTGAGCCGGTTTCACGCCGCGGCAGGGCGGGGACGATAATGATGCTGTTGAAGAGAGGAGAGAAGATATTGTTGTGGATGGAGTTGAGAAAGGAGGAAGTGGAGGAGAGCAGAACAAACAAAGAAGACATCGATGAACGCACCCCCGATGCCCCCTGACAAGCGTCCCCCCAGAACTGGACCACTCACGTCAAGATCTGATCTCATCAGATAAGCCTCCAGTCCCAGGCACGTGGACGACGATAAGCTTATCTTGCAACAAAGAACCCCATCTGCAAGCCATAAGGAAAAAAATAAACATTCGCTCTGTGACTTTTTGGTACTTTCAGCAGGTCTCAGGTCTCACAGCCTCGCGAGTACAATTGCATTGATTCCCCATTGCATTGCATTACTGCATCTTTGCATCTCGGCACCAAACAGCATCCGTGGATGTCTTGACTCGCTCATTCAGTTCCCCTTTTTCCCTCGGGGTGGATGGGTGGGTTTCAAGCGTTGGTTTCAGGTCTTATTCTTGAGATGCGCTACGAAATAATGAGATATGACCACTGGATTCTCTTGGTGCATAAATTTGAGTGTGTAATTCAACGTAGAGTACATCACTGTAAAGTAGATGGGTCCATCAAATCGACACTGTAAGTCCGTAGGGGTGTTCTTGGAGTAGCATAAACATATGCCGACGCCTTTCTTAACCCGACTCTGTGCATTCTCTTGATTTGTACTGTAATCCTTTCCATTCACTACTGCTACCGTCGTGTGTCCAGTTATGTACTCTTCTCCTTCCCACTCCAAACCCAAGAACACTCCACAACCCCACTCGCTTACCCGCCCACCGACAAAAAACAATCAACCAAAAAAAAGTGTTCCGGGTACTCCAAAAGTCCCAAAAAACGACAGCTGGCGGATTTGAACCGCCGCCTCCGAAGAGACTTGATAACTTCAGATCTGAATCCGATTCTAGTCAAGCGCCTTAGACCACTCGGCCAAACTGTCTTGTTCTTATTGAAGAGATTCGTCAAATTTTGCTACATGAAGCAAAGGTATACTCGAAACGGAAGAATCTTCATTTTACTAGTCAAGGACATGGTAAATTTACAGTTTGTGCCAGGTACTGCTTTTAGTCGGTTCAAAGGTACTCTATGAGAGGTACTTCAGGTTAAATAGGGGGTTAGGTGGTTGCTAAATGCCTGATTTATTTTTTTTTCATCTCGAGAGGGGGTTCCAATGTGAATGCCTGATTAGTGCCTTGTTGTGCAGGCAGCAAATATCCTTTTGCATTCCGTCTCACTCGTGTCTCTCGTCGTGTTTTCCTTTCTTGATCTCTTTTCGTGAATCAAGTGGTTTAGCGTGAAATTATAGTTTTTGATTAGATATTCCTTTATGAATCAGCCATGCAGGGAACAAGAAATCTCACCATGTCCATTTTCGATCTAAGTCTTGATGCACGGATACATATATAGTGGCTCGCCCATAGCAGGAAAGTTTCTCATGCTAGTACGCCGACTCAACGCATAGTCAATGCTGGCAACAAGCATTCAAATTTAATAGACCACGCACCATGACTGCAATATTGACATTTGATAGCGTCTTGAATAGCCCTACTAATTACATGAACACACCCGTCGGGTCAATTGTGAGTGCTTTCCCTGGCATCGCCGTACCGACACGACCGTTCATCCTTGCCTGCTATAAGGTGAAGTTTTATACGTTGAAAATATACAAGGGCAATGTTTATCACGGCCTTCTCTATCCTCGATATTGCGTGTATTGAAATTCCCTTTCCCCGCTTCATCCCTTTCTCCGCTTCAGTTTATTAATTTCTTCCTGCATACTTCTGATCACTCGATCAGTCTCAAGCTTGATTTTGTCTTCCTGTGTTCTAAATAACTTTGGTTCATGTACCGGGCATCCCGTGCGAACGGAACTGCGGCCAAAAAAAGCTCACATCACCCACATATGCAATTATATCTAAGTAGAAGCAAAAATATCTATTTCAAGAACGCAAAAAAGCAAAAAATTGACCGACGCAGGGGTCGAACCTGCAATCTCTTGATTCGTAGTCAAGCGCCTTGCCATTGGGCCAGCCGGCCGCATCCGAACTCCTTAACCGATAGGCCAAGTGGGGTGTTCGGTGATGGAAGACGGTAACGAAAAAGGCGTTATTACGGAGGCATGGAAGATTAGAAATTTCAAGCCTTTCATTGGTGAGCATTGATTCATGTGGGTCGCCCAGACTGACTAACCAGATTCGGTCAGGCGTACAAAAGAAAATGACGTTATTCCGGTAAGGCATCTTCAGATTAATCACTGTGGTCCCAGATCACATAAAGCAGTCTCTGGAAGGTCAATGACTGATTATTGTCTCCACGCTACTGAATCAACAAAAACCAGACGTCGATCGGGTGTTTACCCAGCTTGGGCAGACCTTCAATAAAGACCCACTACCATTAACTGCCCCATTGGGTTTAGTGCATATTCAACCAAGCCCTACCTTGCCACCATCACGCCCTTCTATTGACAACGGACGACATAGTTTTACCCGTCTTAGGAAATTGAGAGGAGTCGGGGAATGTCCGTCTCAATTTAATGGCCCTATATATCAAAAACTCAAATACAATACTAAGTCAAGTCATATTGAAAGAATTTTCTGGAAAGATTCCAAAAATGAAGAAAACTTTGAGTGTTACAAGAGCATATAAAGCGTCGTTCCTGAATTCACTCAGATCAGCAGGCTTCAACTGCATTTCACCTCGTTTGTTGTTCCTTGTGTCACAACTAGACGTCCCTTGAAAGAATTATCTCCTCCAATCAACACCACCACCACCGACCACCAACAATGGCCACAAAACGCACCGCCCGAGAAATCCTCCAAGCTGCACGCATAGCACCAGAAATCTTCACCCTCCGCCCCGACTACCGCGCCCTCTTACTGGTAGTCGAAGGAATTCCCCCCGGGCCCAGTGACACAACCAGCGAGACCATGCTCCAAGAAGCCGAGCACCACATCAAAACCCTCCTCTCCAAATCCCCCATCACCTCCTTCCCCCACATCGCCGCCTGGAGAGAAGCATACAAGAGCTTCGGCGCCAAGCCCCAAAAAACCCGAAACAGCCTCGAAGCCCTGACACGCCGTGCAGAAGGTGGTCTGCCGCGCGTGAACCGGTTAACCGATATCTACAATGCGATTTCGGTGAAACATCAGATTCCACTCGGAGGCGAGGATTTGGATAAGTATGATGGGGCGCCGTTTTTGATTCGTGCGACGGGGACGGAGTCGTTCCAGACTTTCTCGGATGGAGAGCCTTTGGTGGAAAATGCGGCCGTTGGGGAGCCGGTTTGGTGTGATGAGAGTGGTGTTACCTGTCGGAGGTGGAATTGGAGACAGGGCCCAAGGACGGCGTTGACGGATGAGACTACGAGGGTGTTATTTATTTTGGATGCGTTGGAGCCGCTTTCTGATGAGGGTCTGCTGGAAGCTGCTGATGAGCTTGCTGCGGCGTTGAAGGGCTTGTCGCCGGATGTGCAGACTTCGCAGCGTATCATTGATGCTTCTTCTTGATATCTGATATAGTGGATGACACGGAGGAAAGGTGGGATTGTACAGAGTGGTGTGCCATTTTTGGTTATATCTGAGTGCTTCGATGACTTAACGGATGTGTTACTAGTTAGATAGACCTACCTTGTTTCTTCAGTATTCCCTTCATGTACTTCACTTTATTGATATTTGTTTAGATTGTACAATTAGAAATGACTTGAAAGTTTTGATCACCATAGTCTAAGATGGATCCGCCATATCATAGCAAGCACTCAAATTCAATAACTCTAGACATATAAAATTTGTACGATACCAAGTCCAATTTCCCTGCCCCCACTCACTGAGATCCGAAACTAGTTCGGAACCTCCGCAAAAGCCCACTTTTGAATCTCACAGTAGTAGGCCACGATATGCCTTGCAAACTCCTTCATATGTGCCGCGTCATCAATATTGAAGGGGTCAAACTCCGACATCTCCATCATCTCACACGTGAGTGTGGGATTATCCGACATAACAGGGGCCTCGAGGATCTTGATGTACTCCTCGTAGTCCTTGTCGAAATTGGCGAGGACGATGTAGATTTGCTCGAGATATTGGGAAACAATCAGGTATCTGCTAAGATCAGTATAAACCCCGTAAATGAAGATGAACTTAGAGCCCAGGGAATAGGTACAGTACTCATCGAGGAGGAGGATGTTGGCGATTTCCCATCAGGTCATGCTGAATCCAGGATATCATCTTCGCAGTTTCCTCCCAGTAGAGCTTCCTCCGCTCCCTATTCCGATGAACAGTCCTTGCATCCAGGATAGCAAAGGCCTCATTCGTAAGACTATTTGTCAAAGCCCCATCGACACGAGCCTCCATCACACCATGCCCAAACAAGGTCGGCTTGAACGGATACTTTTCATCCCGCCATTTGAGCAAATCGCCCAACACGAGAGACCCAAGACCATCCAGGAACTGGCTTAACGAAAGACGAACCAAATCTTCATCCCTTGTTGAACCGGGAACAAGACCACTCATTTCTGGGTAATACAAGCAGGAGTCCTTAAAAATGACAGAGGTACTGGGTTTATTGTCGAGGGATGTTCCCTGTCTCAGAATATTCAGTTGAGAAAGGCGCGGGATTGCGAAGACTGATAGTCAAGGTGAGGGATTCGCTGTGCTGGTCTCAACATGGTGGAGGTTGGCCTGGAAGCCCGGCGACTCTTGTAGGACCTCGCCGGCTTGCTCGTAATTTTCAGGTGAAGCCAGGCTGAGAAGATTTCCAGGCCGACATGGTAGCCAGAGAGTGTAAAGAGGGTGGCAGAGATGCTCGGTGATTGTTGTTGTAAGGACGGTACTCATGATGAAAGATGAGGAAGAAAGAGACGAGAGTGGAAAGATGGAAGTTGGATATATGGTGTGTTTATCTTCATTGTTTGACATTTCATTTCAATTTCCGGGCAGATCGATCCCCAGTAGCGACGCTTCTATGGATCTGCCATGATTGCTTTCTATTTCCATTACTTAGCGACTTCTAGAAGAATTTTGGCCTGCTTTCCAGGCTCAGTTAATAGAGGATATGGGAGCACTCACTTGCCTCGGCCTCCTGTCAGCGGCATACTAAGATACCAGCGACTAGCTAGCCTATATATCTTCGGATATCAAGATCTAGCTTTTTCCATATACAAGATGCTTCAAAAGGGAATGAATGCACTGTATACCCTTTTGACCAGCAATAATACCCCAGGGCAGTGGAATGAGTATTAAAGAGATATGATCCTACAAACGCTCCATGGCAAGGCCTCTAACATCTCCAGATACCAACAACGTCAAAGAAAAGCATGCTTTCGTTAATCAATACCAGAAATCCTGACTACAAAGGAATGTTATAAAACCTCTCTATCAACCCCCTCAAACATCCACAGCCAACAAATCAATCCCATCCACAATCGCCTTCTTCCCAGGCATATGACCCCTCCTCATCAACTCCGCCGCCTTAACCATAACCGGATCCATCCCCATAGTAATAACGGCAACAACAGTCTCCCCCTTCGTATAATACCCCACAAACTTCGCCTCTCCAAGCTGCCCCCTCACAACAAGGTCATCATACCCATGAACCGTATTTCCACAATACCGCATCTGCGCACCAACGGCCGACCAGAACACCGGGATAAACGACTTGGCAGGCAACGACGCCAATGATGAGCGTCTAGCATGCACGATCGCACGGGCAACTCCACGGCCCATGTTCTGCGCAACGTTCCAGTGCTCGATGCGGACGGGGTTACCATCACCGCCGGGGCCGTTGTAGGGGTATGTTGCTATATCGCCGACGGCAAAGACGCCGTCGAGACCGGGGACGGCGAAGTGGACGTCTGTTTCGAGCGAGCCGTCCTTAAGCAGGGTTACCGCGGAGTTATCGCGGAGGTAATCTGTTGCGGGGCGGACGCCGACACCCAGGACGACGAGGTCTGCTGGGAGGACGGTGCCGTCTTTGAGATGGACGGCACCGACGGTAGAGGTGTTTGAGTCGGAGGGGGTCGCTTTTTCGACGCCGGCGGAGAGTTTAAACGAGACACCGTTCTTTTCGAGGTTTGTTTGTAAAGCGGAACCGATTTGTGCGCCTAGCACGCGCTCCATGGGTGCGGATTCCATTCCGACGATCGTAACGGTGTGATCCTTTGCTAGCGCGTTACCAACTTCCATTCCGATGAAGGAGGAGCCGATGACGACGATATTCTTTTTCGAGCCATTGGCTGCGGCCAGGATGGCCTGGACGTCTGATACATAGCGCAGCGTGAAGATATTGCCGAGCTCGTTGTTGCGAAAGCCAGGCAGTGGCAGGGTACGCGGTTGGCCGCCCGTGGCGAGGACGAGGTTGGAATAGGGGATTGTCGAGCCGGAGGCTGTTTTGACGGATTTACCGGAGAAGTCGACGGAGGTGACTTCGTCGTTGACGATGTCGATGCCGGCTTCGGTGAACCATTCGCGGGGGCGCCAGAGGATCTTGGCTGGGTCGGCGATTAGGGCTTTGGAGAGCTTGGTGCGGTCGATGACGATTTCGGGCTCTTTCGAGATGATTGTGATGCTGCCGGGGTATTTGAGTTCGCGGAGAGCTTGGACGGCGCCGATTGTGCCGCTTCCTCTGTGGGATGTTAGTCTGTATTCCGCATATGGAGGGAAGGGCATTTTATAAGAATGATGACTTACCCGCCAACAATCACGACCTTCTCTTCAGCATTGGAAACGGAGCATTTGATGACGGGATTCCGCTGGCCAAATTTGATATCTGCCTCTGTGCCACGGATATACACGGCATTATCGCGCTCGAAGACGTCGAATTTCTGCAGCGCATTCAAAGCAGGCGCATCTTCAACATCACCGGTACTGATATTAAAGCAAGCTAGAAAGATAGATACATCAGCATTAGCGCTTCAAAAACACTCCCACCATCATTCCCCCTTTTCTGCTTATCTCCCCACTACAATACAATTCATTACAAAAAAGAGAGTTTCACGTACCACCATGCCATGGACAAGTAATCCGGCCATCCGGCACCACAACGCCAAGCTTCAGCGGCGCCCCATAGTGCGTGCACCGCGGGCTGAGTGCGTGGACCTGGCCATCGTATTTCACAACGAGAACCTTTCCATCCTGTACACCCTCGACCTCGCATTCGATTTTGTCAAAAGATTTGACATCCGCCAAGGATGCCAGGCCGATGAGCTTGTATTCCTGGGCCATGGTGGCAAAGGGGCGAGCCTGGGGATAAGAGCGGGTGGTTGGTGTTAGAGTTGGTAATGGGAATGGGCGTGGTAGATTCCGAGTCGAGAATGCCCGTTTAGACAGAGAATGATGTAGAGGTGATGAGGATGAATAGTTTTGGGATAGAGTACGAGTATGCGTAGTTAATTTCAAAGCTGAAGCTGAAGCTGAATCTGGAGCTGGAGCTTGGGTAGGAAACAAATTGCGGGCGGAGGTGGAAAAGGGAGAATGGGCGCAACCGGAACAGACACAGTAGTAGGTACTATTGGCGGAGGTTTGACGGCCACACCGACACCGACACCTATGGGCTGATCGTGATTGTGTACTAGGGGAGATGATTGGTGAGCAGCGGTGACGCAGACCCGAGCGGGGGAGTCGATTGAGAGAGAAGAGGGGGTTGAGCGATGAGACCATCGGCGATTTGGTGGGGGATGGAGAGGAGGGAAAGAGATCGAGATCGAGATCGGGGATTGAATGGTAGATTTGGTGGGGATGGGTGATGGAGCTAGGTGGGTTGAAGTTATCAAGGTTGATGGGAAGTGCTCTTTAAGTAGGACATTCTATTCGGTACTTTTAAAATGACCGGATTCATCCAAATACAATCATCAAGAATGGAGATCGGGAAGATGGTGAAGTATAAGGGACCAGTGACATCACCGTGACTGTGGGGAATTGACCAATCAGCAGGCTGGATTGGTCACCATTTCCTGTTCTGTCTCGACAACCACAGTTCATATACGGTAATTATTTGGGTATCAGGTAAAAGCCCACCTCAAGCTTGAATCAAGTTATCGTCGAAATAAGACTTGATCTTAAATACCTATGTTTCTTTGGTCATTACTGTAGCTTAATCAAAGAAGACAGATCGTACTCGGTAGTATAGCATAGTATGAATTGCTCTGCAAGTGACATATACACATGTGGCATGAATCTTGTAAAACCGGAACGCCCACCGCGAATGTAAAGTCCAATATAAATGGCGAATATCAAAACATATCAGCAGCCTCCGTAGACTCAGCAGAGGGCTGCCAACTTCCCTTCCAGTGACAAGCCCGGCCATATCCAGAGGTGCTAGTGCTAAACCTCCACGGCCAGACCAACACCGACATCGACACAAGCTCATTCCTTGCTCTTCTCCTTCTTCTCCTTCTTCTCCCTAGACTTGGACTTGTCCTTTTTCTCCTTCTTTTCTTTCTTCTCCTTCTTCTTCTCCTTTGGCTCGGACACACTCACGCTCTCACCAGTAGGCTCCTCAATTTCCACAACAGAAACATCAACCACCGCATCCGCGGCCGGCGAGCTTGAAACAGGCACAATCCGCCCATTCTTCTTCCTGGGTGAGCCCAAGAACGAAGGCGGCAGTGCCTTACCCTGTCCCTCGGCCGCCAAAAGCGCCGCCTCCTCCTCAGCCGTCAACATCGTTCCCTCAATGCTCAAAAAGCCACGATCCCGTTCCGAGCCCGGAATAACGTCGATATCGACAACACGGAATTTGATATTCCCGCGCACCTTGTGACCAGAGAAAGACTGGAAGTGCCCGCTGGCTGCCTCCTCCTCTTCCGCCTCGCCATCGATATCGAGCTCGTCAGCGGCCAGCGCAGCGGGCTGGAACAGCTCCTTCTCGGCGTCGAAGCTGGGTGGCACGGCATTGGCGCCGGACTCGTCATCGGTAGTCATATCCTTCACGGCACTCTCGGACGTTTCACCGTCTTCGCCGGGAGGAACCCACGTCCACGATGTGGGGAGACGCTTGCGCTCGATACCGACGGAGAACAAGTTCAGCACGACAGCTCCCAAAAAGCCCTCTGATTGAACGTTGACCCAGCCTTCGAGGGTCTGGCCGCGCTGCGGGCGGAACACCAAGAAAGTAGCTGTCAGGTAGACGTACAGCACGCCGTACTCGTCGGCACTGCGGGCCATGGTGAGCGGCTTGGGGTTGGGATCGGCGGAGGAATTGCGGGGTGTAGAGGAAGGAGGCGTAGCGGAGATCGAGGCATGACTGTAGGCCAAAACGATACCCTTCAACGGGGGGTAATAAGTGAGAAGCAGCGGGGAGATATGCTCGGTGAGCAGCGACTGTAGCGCAACGTTCGACGAGATGGAAATCGGCGCCAGCGGCAGGTATAGTGTGGCCGTGGTGAGGGAGAAGGGAGACCCGGGGGTTCCAGCAGTTGTAGCGCCAGCGCCGGTCGAGCTTGTGCTTGTGCTTGTGCTTGTGCTTGATTTATCCTTTTTGGAGCTGGACTTGGACTTGGACTTGTCGGCGGTTTGGTCGACTTGCTTGCGCTTCTTGGATGGCGAGGCATCCTTGTTCTTGTGCTTGCGTTTGCGCTCCACATCTGTGGGCGCGGGGGAGGTATCGAGGTCCATTGCGTCGAGGGCCATTTTGACGCAATTGAGCGCTCCGCGGAGCTGGGGGTTGTGTGATGTGGTTGGGATTAATTGGTGGTTCTTTTCGGCCTTTTCGAGATCGAGAACTTTTTTTTTTCATTCTGCGCTGGGAGAAGGCGGTGGAGGGGCTGGGCGGTGACGGGGTTAGTTTACCGCCCGGAGTTTGGGCTTTGGGGCCGAGTATCACCAAGTCGCCAGCCTGGCCCCAGGGGAGATTTGAAAGTGGTTCTCTTTGAATTCTGGGATTGGCATTGGATTGACAGTCTTTCATTCGAACAATGGCTTCTATTCTGCCCTTTATTGGGTGGTCGTTCCTTCCCAATGTAAGTGGAACACCTCAATGCGGAGATCACACGCCGCTTTGTATACAAAAGACCAGAGTGATAACTGATGACAACTCCCCTCGCAGTATGCCACATCCTTCCTCCAGAATGTTTACTATGGCATCACGATTCGTGCGGGTGACCCTCGCCCTATGCCCCAAACACCACGCTTCGAGCGCGATCGCCGCCGCATCTTCATCCTCGTGATCATCAGCTACCTCTTCTACACGCTCTACGAGACCTTCCACCAAGTTCAAGTCGCGGGCGACTACTACAAAGTACTTGGAGTATCACCATTCGCCGATGAGCGCACGATCAAATCCCGATTCCGCAAGGTTGCCGCTCAGTTCCACCCAGACAAGGTCGGGCTTGACAATGGAGCCGAAGCACAGTTCATCTTCCTGCGGCGGGCCCAAGAGACGCTGGCTGATCCGGTGAAACGATTCGCATATGACCGATTCGGGCCTGATATGTTGAACTGGGGCGAGCAGAAGACCATGCGCGATTTCGTGACTGCATCGCTCTCCCGTGCGGTCATCCCACAGTATATCGGAGGCTTTGCGACTATGATTGTGCTGAACTGGCTATGGTGGGCTAATTGGGGTCGCTACGTACGTTCATCCCACGACATTGATATGCCAGTGATCACAAACATGGATATACTAACACAATCCTTTTTCTAGTGGCGCTTCTTCACCTTCGCCGCCATGCTCACACTCGAACTCGCCCTAATCACCCACCCCCAAGCCGTCTTCATGCCAACCTCCTACCTCCCCTCCATCATCCGCGCCTGGATCCCCGAAGAACAATCCTTCTACCTCCTCCCTTTCCAAATCCTCACCCTCGCCCGTCGCGCCTCCATCACCCTCCACATCTTCATCTCGCAAATGGCCCCGCCCAGCGCCCGCGCCAGCGACAACGGCGAGAGACTATCCCCGCAAACGATGCAGCGAATGGGCCAGCTCGTGCAGACGGCGCGGGCGACGGACTTTGAAGCTACGCGTCTGATGCAGCTGGGACTCGCGCCTTTCCGGGGTGATCGCGAGAGTGTGTCTGCGCTGCGACGGGGGATGAAGGAAGGGTTGATTCTTGGGGGAGTGCGGTCTAGTCCGGAGGTGCAACGAGCTGTTGCGCAGGTTATGGAGAGGAGGAAGGAGGAGAAGGAGGATAAGGTTGATTAGATGGGGATGAAGGAGGGGTATATTGTAGACTTGATTCGTTGTACATGATAAGATAAATAACATTGGAACCGGCGTTCAATTTTGATCTTGTGTTGGATGGGACATTGTGTGGAGCATTAAATTTCGATTTGTAGATCGTGTAATGCTGTCGAGAGAAGACAGCAGGCACCTGCTTAAGATCCTCGTGATTTCAGATTAGAACCTGGGAATGTTGAAGCCTACTATGATCGTGACTTATCCTTTCATGCTTTCATGCTTAGCAAACCTAAAGGATGCGATTCTATCCTCGACCACACTCGTATACAAACAAAGCCCACTCCTTGACTGAATGGAAGCTATTTAAAACAACCTTGGATAATGAAATCCTGATTCAACAGAGATTATTTCCTTGAAATAAAACACCCTGTGACCTCGAAATAAACCATTAGTTTCAGCCTCCGCTCGGATGAAATCCAGCCGTGGCTTCATTCACACCGTGGCGGGGTTTCCGGAAAGGTTCGTTCGCCCCAAGATGACTGAGACGATGAGACGGGGAGGAAAAGCAATAGTGGGCACTGGGAGAGGCATTTCCTCGGGGTGGCGTGCATGATCACAATTGTTGTCTGGAGAGGTCATGAAGGCCGAGGGGGGCGGTGGTCACCCCGTGATGGATACCAATACCCGTGATCGGAGGGATCAGGCCATGGCGTTGCGAATTTGTCTGAATCAGTTTGGTGTCTTGGGTATGTATCCAATGGTCGAGACAAAGAGGTGACGGAGCTGAGGATCAGTGCATACAGAGCGTTTGTGTATTCGTACAGGAAACAGCAAGGCCAGCATAGACCGCCGAGTGAGCCATTTTCGGGATGCTGCGGAGCTGGGTGCCAGGAATGAGATCCATCGGAAAGGAGGATGATTAGTTAGCCTATACTGAGAATTTTTTTTTTTGCGAGAGGCGGGAGTTAGGGCTGGTGTTGGCGATCTCGCTCGGAATGTATTGGCAGAGTTGGATGATAAGAATGGGTTGTATTGACATGGTAGTTTTTAAATAGAGGTTTAGTTGTATACTTGATCCTAGACTTGATTGTGGAATTCTCCTCGAGTGCTGCTGGAATAGTAATTACTGGAAAAGAAATTATTTTGTCGTTTCTGGATGCCTACGCAGACATCAAATCAAAGGCGAGGGACGTGCATTGGAGTCTGGCGAAGAGAGGATCGGCTTCGTTTGCATGGGAAGATGGGAATGTCGGGGCGGGTATGCGTATTGTCACAGAGTTCCAAGACAGCCCCAATCCCGGCATAGCCACCATACATTCTATGTATAATCCCAGGCTTGGCGATTGGTAATACCATTACGCGGACGCGAAGCCTCACCTCCAGGGGCCTTAGTCAAACTAGTCGGAGCGAGTAGTCCCCAATACAAAGTGGAAGGGCCGTACCACAAAGTCGCTCACGAAAGAACCTTTTCCCAATCGTCAGAGACGAGATGAAATCCACTTCGACCTTCCCCCCCTGCTCCCCTTCTTTCATCTCCCCCCTCCTCCCATTCCTCCCTCCTCTTCTTCCCATCCACTCCTCCTCCATACTATGATCCCATAACCTCGCTGCCCTACTACAAATCCAAACCACCACTTTCGCCTCAGCTACAAACCCGTGAACCTAAGAAATTAAAACAACCACCTCACGATCGACCCGCCCACTCATTCGGACACCGGTCGTCATCCCTTCAATCCTTCTTTCCCACGACTATACCACGACCGCATCACGAATCCACGCCCTCGTCCCTCGTCCCTCGTCACTTTCTTCACATCCACCATGCCGGCCGGCTCTACCCCCAACGGTCGCTCCAATCGAGCCGGGGCGGCCAAGAATGCTCCCACAACACTAGTCGTCACTCTCAAGCTGGCTCCCAAGGCGTTGCGACAGTTCTTGGACGAAATTCCCGAATCCCCCGAGACCAAGACCCCCGAACCGACATCCAATCCCGACAAGCCCACGGAGCAGTCCTCACCGGCCTCCTCGACCGAAGCCCCAGCGGCTCGTCCATCATCGGCGGACGTAGAATCAAATGCCGATGCGAACTCAACACCCGCCACAGGGGCGACTCCAGGCGACACGCCGCGACGGAAGGGAATCCCGGGCCCTAAGCCTGGTACTAAACGCGCCAACGGGCAGATGGAGCCCGTCGCGCGAGTACGCGGTCGACCCGGTCCGAAGAAGAAAGCTCGCCTGTAGGTTATCCCCGAACCAACCCTCGACAAGAACACCCCGACCGTGTCTGCATGATAAAAGAAGAAGACAAGCTAACATAATTTACTCCTACAGTGACGAAGGCGGCGAACCTGGCAAGGTGTCTGTTGCACCTCGGCTGGGACCCAAGGCCAACACCGGCGCTATCAATGCACACCTACGCGCCCTAGATCGCAGCGGCGCCCCATGCCGCAAGTGGGAGCGTCAACCTCTCAAGCTACGCAGCTTTACTGGCGTTATGTGGCAGTTACCCGCCTGGGGCAGCTACAAGCTCGCAAAGCTGGAGTCCGACGGGGATAAAGTGGCTGCCGGTCTGGAGAATGGAGATAGTGACACCAAGATGCTGAATGCCCCTGGTACCGACACGATCAATGGCAGTAGTGCTGTCCCGAGTGAAAAGAGTACTGGTGATGGGGAGGTCACACCCGCACCATCGAACCTAGTTGAGCCCTCGTCGCCGGCTGTTGCCTCGGCTGCTTGAGCTGGGGCTGTACATTAGATCTTTCTTTTACTTGCTGGTTTCTTTGTTTCCTTGCTCTCGTCTTTTGTCTCCTTTTGCGCAATCATCTCTGGTTTCGGTTATTTTGGGCTCGGATTCTGGCGTTTTGTGGAAAGGGAAATGGTCTGCCCCACGGGCTCTCTTGGGGTTTCATATGTTTTCCCGGCAGCACCTGGTTGGTGGCTGTCCAGTTTGCTGTTTCTACTGGGGTACCTGGACATCATTTTGTATTATAGTTTCTTGAGGCCTTTTTTCTCCGAGTATTGGGGTCGGGTGTCTGCTGGTTCTATTTTACTTCCATGTCTGGTCTGTTTATTTCACTGACCTGGAGGATTTTCTCTCTATTCTGTGGCTGAAACTATAGCGTGTGCAGCTCATCTTTCAAAAATTCTCACTTGTTTCTGGCTGAATTTGACGTGGTTCTATTTTCAGTATAAACGTCGAGTCTGCCGGTTAGGGCACGTTGGGAGATGGCCCGTTGTGAGGAACAGCGCAGTATGGCACAATAATAGCATAACGAGTCTTCCAATATTTCTCCACTAGATAGCAGTTCCAATTTCATACTAATCTACTATCAACATCCTTAACTGCTTATCTGCTTGTGCTGGGCCTGAACGGGGAGGGGCCCTCGTGACAAAGCACCGTGCTCTTTGCTGCAACTCTTCCTCTCTTCCCCCCTCCTTTTTTGCCAGACAATCAGATTCTTCCCCGCAGTTTCACGACAAGAAACACATTCCTCGGTCATCACTTCCCTTCTTTATTTCCGATCTTGGGTTGATGTAAACCTCTTTTCACCGTGGGGTGGAAACGTGGGCGACCGAGAGCCACACCGCGGGCAGCCCGAAAGCCTCTCTTGTCCGTGAAACAACATTTGATTGTTTGGGCGGCTTGTCTCTCTAGTGCGGGCCTCGTTGTTGCTGCTGCTGCTTTGCTGCTTCCGGTCACCAGATGACCCGCTTATCACGCAACGTCAGCAATACATACCACCACTCCCTGATCACTGGCAACTGAAAACGTGGAAAAACCAAAAAAAAAGCAAGAAAGGGGCGGGCCTTTAGTCGTGCACATCCAGTTGGGTTGCCGTCACCTACTCCCCCCGTTGTTGGTTGTTGGTGGATAGAAACCTTGACCCGCCATGACCGACCTTCCCTTCCCCGGTGGAGCTCCTCGAGCTCCAACATACGGCATCTCCTCCGGTCCCCGCCGCTCCTCCTACGCCTCCGTCGTCTCGGGCACTGCCTTCTCACCTCCAACTCCAATCACCAGCTCATTTCCTCATCTGCTCAATACTAATCCAGTCTCCTCGTATCCCCCGCACTCCCAGCCCGACGGTCGTCTCCCCCGGGCCTTGTCCGGCCTGGATGCCGCAGACATGCACTTGAACTCCGCCTGGCGGACCTCCGGGTCTCCAGATTCCCTGCCAGCATACTCGCGCAAGTATGCCAACTATGTGCGCCCGTCCGAGTTCCCGCATGGCCTGGGTCTTCTCGATGGCCCCTCGTTCTTTACCCCGTCCTACCTCCGCAACTCCCACTACATCTCCCGCCTCGACGCCGCCCATCGAGCTAAGCTCGCTGCTCAACAGCGTGATGTCTCTTCATCTACATCTGCCTCCGGTCCTGCCCTCTCCGCATCTTCGAGCCATGTGCATCTCCCCCGCTTGGCCCCGTCTCATCATCGAGGTGTGGCCTATGAGATTAGCGAGAAGGAGCCCCCCGCCGTGACGAGTGATCAGCTTAGTCCGCTTCCCACACAGTGGAGTTCCTCGGACAAATATGCCGGGTTGGAACTGTCTAATGATGGATTGGATGTGCGATACACGGGGCCGGTGCATAAGCATGATCATGAGGCGGCGGCTTTGCGGGCGGATCATCCTATGCCGCCACAGTGCGGCATATACTACTTTGAGATTAAGATCGAGTCCAAGCCGAAGGAAGGGTATGTTGGCAGTGTTGCTTTCCGGAGAGGAGGTTGTCAAGTGATGTTTGAAAGAAATGAGGCTAATTCTGGGTTGACTCGTGCAGGATGATCGGTATTGGATTCTCGAGTCCCAAAGCTTCGGTCGAGCGGCTCCCTGGCTGGGAACAGGAATCATGGGCCTACCACGGTGATGATGGAAAGTCATTCTTCGGCGAGAGCCAAGGTCAAGGGCGACCGTATGGACCGACATTTGGGGTTGGAGATACTGTGGGTTGTGGGGTAAATTTCTCCACGGGGTCAGCATTCTTCACCAAGAATGGGAATTTTCTAGGTATGGAAGAGGACATTTCGGGATGAGGGGAGTGAGAGTGACAGACCGCTAAAAGAGAACGAATAGGAAATGCCTTTCATGAATTGCGTAACGTCAAGCTTTATCCTTCCGTTGGGATGAAGAAGCAACCACCCGTTCATCTGAAAGCGAATTTTGGACAGGAGCCGTTCATGTTTGACATTGATGGGATGGTCAAGGTGAGTTTCACAATGTGACTCGTTTAGAATTTGTTACAAATCCAACTGACACCGCAATAGGCAGAGCGAGCCTCGATTCAGTCGGAGATCAACGCAACAAGTACCGATAGTCTGCAGCCCCCGCTTAACGAGTCAGCATTGCTCCAAGAACTGGTAGCCCAGTTCCTGGCACATGACGGCTACGTCGAGACAGCGAGAGCCTTTGCCGAAGAAGTCGCTACTGAGACAGCAGCATTACAAAGTGGTCAACGAGAGCCACTGAAGAAATACGAGGTCGAAGAAGACCGCGAAGCCATCAACCGCAACAGTAATGGCCCCTTCCTATCCCAGTTCTCTTTTCTCACTTCTTCACATAAATTTTCAATTCCAAGTCTAATACTTTGTTCAGAAATCCGCGCCGCCATTCTAGACGGCGACATCGACAAAGCCCTCAAACACACAAAAGCCTACTACGCCACCGTCCTCGAATCCAATCCTCAGATCCACTTCAAACTCCGCTGCCGCAAATTCCTCGAAATGATGCGCCGCTCCACCGAACTCACCCCCGGTACAGCTACATCGAACCCCAAACGCCGTCGACCAGACTCACCCGGTCTCGGCATCTCCGACGAGCATGCCGTGTTTGACCAGGAAATGGAACTGGACGATGGGACCTGGGACGGCGATGGGATGGACACGGAGGAACCAGCCGTTGCGGCGCCGTTTAATGAGGTGCTCACCGAGGCGGTGCAGTATGGGCAGCAGCTTTGCATGGATTACCCGTCTGATGAGAATGGGGGTGATAGGAAGATGCTTGAGGATATCTTTTCGTTGGTGGCGTATCCGGATCCGCTGAATTCGGTGCATGGGCATTATCTTGATCCGGCTGGGAGGGTTGCTGTGGCGGAGGAGTTGAATTCGGCTATTTTGGGTATGTTGCACATGTTATAGTTCTTTCTTTGTTTCTTTCCTTCGTTACCAGCTTTTTTTTCTTTGGTTGCATGTCTGGGTTGATATCCATACTAACACATCTATCTACCAGTCTCCCTCGGAAAATCCTCCTCCGCAGCCCTGGAACGACTATACCAGCAAACAGAAGCTCTCGTCAATGAAATCAGCGAAGACGGTGGCGCCGGGGCGTTCATCAATGTTCGGAATGACGTTTTGCTTTGATCTTTGACTTTTGATTTTGACTTTGATTTCACACCAGCGTCAGGGGCTTTTTTTTTCTTTCCTCTTCAATATCTTGATCTTTTCCATGGGTTTTCGAGGGGTTTCTAGGTTTTTTAACATAGGGGTTCAGTTTATTTTATTTCACTTCTTTTTCTATTTCTTTTTCTTGTTGAATTCTTTGGGGTTTGATCGATGCTTCCAAATTCTACTCTACTCTACTCTTTTTCTTTTTCTTTTTCTGGTTTACTGGTCTGGGCTGGTCTGGGCCATGGTCTGGTCTAGTTTCTGATATGCCATGACACCCTTCTTTGATGCTGGTTCGGCGTGGTTTGCGAGGCGCTGGTTTCGGACCTGCCCTGCTCTGCTCTCCGTCTGCTCTGCTTGACTTGACTTGATTTAACTGGATCTAAGCGAAATGGATCGGACCAGATCTAATCAGGTCAGGTCTGAGCGGGTTTAATGGGATGATGGATGGATGGGATCATCATCATGTCTCGTCTCTTGATTGCGTGCTAGCCCAGAATTTCAGAATTTCAGAATGTGGGATCCGGATCATTTGATCGTGGGTCTTGCTACGTAACGGAACTTGAGGCCTGTCTTTTTTAGATTCTTTTTGTTTCTTGGTATAGATAGACTATCTTCTAAGCTAATCGGTTTCTGTTTTGATATGTGTGTCAGGTACTCTCTGGGGTTGAGGTTGAGGTTTGAGGTGGAGGTGGAGAGGTGTATGTCCGGAAAAGGGAAATTGGGTAGATTGTGATAGAGTAGAGTTGTCTGCTCTGCTCTGATAGGTGTAGGTCTTGCTGAGTCTGGAGACTGTGTCAGGAGTGGGTAGAATAATGAAGATTATGAGGATGGTTGACGAGGAAGTCTGGCTTTACTGTACAGTGGTAGACTTGTAGACTTGTAGTATACAGGTGGCTATCAGCCTATCTTCAAATTACTCTAAGTACAATACCATAGAAACAAGCTTGACCAATGCACATCTCGAACCCTTTCTGGCCCCGCCGCCAGGCGCTTAGCTTGAATAATCAATATGGGTATTTCTGTATTTGCGTTGTATTCGTCAGATATACCTAATCGGGAAGTATACAATCTACATACGGCACGATAATACTTGGGATTTATCTGTGGTTGATAAGTGAGAGTTTTGCGGGTCGGTTGGATCGAATCTTGTTTTGAATAAGTTGCTCAGGCGGATTCGGGCTGGTGTGGTCAGTCAGATGATTGTGTTTGTGTAGGTGGATGAGAGGGTTTTTGTAGAAGCTTGCTCCTTCCTTGTCCCTCTCTCTCAACCGGCCTTCTCGTGGAACCTGACTTCTTACATCTCTCCAAACTCTTGAAAGTGCCCGATTCTCATCGAACATGGCTTCTAACACATCTTCAGTCTCCCGAGTTCCTCGTCTCTCGTGGGGCTTGGCCTCTGAGATATCTTTTACTCTGCTGTCCCCTTTTCGTCAGCTTGTGGAACGTTCCTTGCACCTCTCTCAACCTCTCACGCGCGCTCATCTCTCTACAGATCTTGCGTGTCCCTGTTTCCTCACATCGGTCATTGTGTTTCTCAGGTTTAATTTCGAGGATCTGAATCGGTACACATCATACACCCGAGACACATCCATCCTCTCAAGATGCCGGTACTATCAATCTTCCCGGGGCAGGCCAGGGCGATGATGACCACTGTCCAAAAAGGCAAGTTCATACTCACAACAATATTACGAAGAGGAAGGTTACCGGAAACCGAACAGACTCATGAATTCAACCAGGCCAACGATGGTTTTCGCAAATGCCACCCATGTGGAAACAAGGACCCCTCAAAGTTCAACGCCCGCAGAATTTACTCACTGCCAGTGGAAAGATTCGGAAGGAGATTGCCTTACCCTCTCAGGAGGTCCCGTCTAACATGGCACAATATGCGTTGTATGTGTCCTCCAAAACAATGGATTCCTGCAAGAGCTAACCCCGACCTTGTCTAGAACGACCCTCGATCAAATCACAAACTGGGCCCGACAGGGCTCTCTATACCCAATGACCTTTGGTCTCGCCTGCTGCGCATTGGAAACGATGCACGTAATGTGTCCGCGGTACGATATCGATCGCTTGGGTCTTATGTTTCGCGCCTCGCCGCGGCAGTCGGACGTTATGATTGTCGCCGGTACACTGTCCAACAAAATGGCACCCGCTCTTCGGCAGGTCTATGATCAGATGCCCGAGCCACGCTATGTGATTAGTATGGGCAGCTGCGCGAATGGCGGTGGTTATTATCATTATAGCTACTCTGTCGTTCGTGGGTGTGATCGAATCGTGCCGGTTGATGTTTACGTTCCTGGATGTAAGTGGCACACCAAGCTATCGATCTTGCAGGTCTAACTATTTCTTGAAAGGTCCCCCAACGGCCGAAGCGTTGATCTATGGGATTTCCCTCATTCAGAAAAAGATCCGCAGAACCCACATTACGCGCATGTGGTACAGGCGGTAGACATGGGGAATGGGGGCTGTCTTTTTCGCCAAGCTTGAAATGCTTCATGGCATACGGAGTCTCCGGTCACAAGTGGAGGAGCCTGATGCAGAATTATTTTGCTTTGCTACCCGGGCTGGATCACACCTTGTCTTTTTTTTTCTTTCATTGCTCTTAGATGCACCTGGAGGAATTTTCCAGTTCTCGCGAGGGATACACGGAGCTATGGGTCTTTCGAGGTTGATTTCAGCCTTGGAACTGTGGCTCTATTTGTTCCATGCAGAATCAGATATCAGATATCCGCATAGTTACCTATCCGCAACAGATAATAAGATATTCTTGTTTCTTCATAATCCGACAGGTTCTAGTGTAGCATTGTGCTCCAAGGGGCCTTTTTTTGTTCTCTCTAATGTTGTGATTGATAGGACATTCCGTCTTGAATGGAAATCTTTCATAGAGTGGGTTCTTAATATGTCAGAGATTTGAGCGTCTAGAATCATTGAATCGTTGGACTGTAGTGCTATATAGACTTTGCTTTAGACATATACAGGCTGGTTGAGGTCGTATTTCCCGCCCACAGACAATTGGGGAATTTGAGAGTATTTATCCTGTAGCATGCCTCTCGTAGTTTGCAGGACCTATAATCGGTGAGCGGTGGGTTAGTATAGGTCTTTCCGATGATTTGTGGGAGGGCGGGGAATTCAAACCTGAATGTAACTCTGACGTGGATTGTTCCTCATAGTATTGATGAACGCCCACGACATCGCGCCTAGATTCGCATTAACACACATCCAAAAATAGACACTGAACCAAAAAGGAAAGCCCAGATACTACTCACCTGTCGCAAGCCCCTGCATACTCGTATCAGCCGAAGTCTGATCATCAGCACAACCACTAAACATCCACACATCCTTGCCCTCATTCCGCCAATCCTCGACGAAATTCTCATCCGCGAGGCCACTTTCATCCGCAGGTGTCTCGGGATGCGTGAATTTATGCAGCAGAGACGTTCCACGTCCAATCAAGGACTGTACGTCGTGGACTTTGTCCATGGAGAATCCGCCGTGTAGTAGAACTGATGCCTCCTTTGCTAGAGAAACGCCCTCTTTGACGTTGTTGACTAGGTTCACTCTGCCGTCGGCGTCGGGCCGGAATACGTAGGGTAGTTCCACGGCTGAGCCGGAGTGGCAGCAGTCGAAGAGGACGGTTAGTCTGCACCGGGGATTCATGGGCGAGACGATTACTTTGTGGAGCTTTGTTATGGCTCAGTAAGTGCATGAAATTGAGGAGAGGTGTGAATGAGGCTAATGATTATTTTGACGTACCGTGTCACTGGTAATTTGTCCGTTTCTTTCAAAATCCACGGGGCATATAGTATCATCGAAGCTAGGCACTGTCAGTACGGGATTGATATTCAACCTTGTAATCAGATGGTGACAAGATAGGACCAGGATAAAGTTCATACCCAGAATCACGATCTCCATCAGGATCTCGAACTTGGCCTTTTCAAAGATCCTCATTAGCAAATTTCTCAACATACTGTTCTCCTCAGAAAAGAAACATACTCCCATGACCGGAATACGACAACCACAACGAATCCCCTTGATTATTCCCCGAAACCAACCAATTAAATGCAGCCAGCATATTAGCACCAGTAGGGTAAAACGGGGTACCCTGGTTCTCCGGTGAATCAGTCAAAATGACCATATCCCGCTGATCCGGAGAATAACCGCGGTCGCGAACCAGGTATTCGCGAACGTTCATGGCGTCATTGATACAGCCATTTAACTGGTGGCTGGAGCCAGTGTAGTTGATTCCAATCAGGAGGGCCTTCTTTCGGGGCATGGTGGGTGTAGATGATAGGTAGGGAGGTATGGATATCTTGGCAAGAGTGATAGATTGTGGTTAGATGCCAAGGGACATCTTAGGAGGGGTATGAGAGACTCATGTGAGACCATGGGAGGGGGCAGTGGTTAAGGTTTGGGAGAACACCCACGTGGTCGACTCTCCGCACTCTTCGATATGTGTTGGCCTGAGGCAACCACAGATCAGGGAGATAACTATGAATATACTATACTGATTAATCTGTGTTATGTGGAGTTCTAAACTAGGTCTAGATTCATGGACATAGGAGAGAAAAGAACAATTGACTTTTCTGCCTAATCTTGCAGGCCAAATTCGATTTCCGGGCTCCGGTTTGTATTGGCAACTGGCAAGTATCGAAGATCTTTTGATCCGAGCAGTTCCTGCTGTCGAGAGACAATTGATGATCTCCACTGCAGCACCTTCACCCCAGACTTCTCAGCTCTCTGCTTCTCCATACTATAGCTCCTCCTTGTAGGGCTAAGGAATGAAGCTCTTCGGAGCGGGGGTGGAGATGCCGAAGTTCAATTTCCCGGCGGGGGTGGAGCGTCCCCGGACACCCGGACTTTTAGACTCTTTCGTTCGGAGATCCACTGACTGACATTGAATCTTTAGCTGATCCTCGTTTTACCTCGACCAATGGAGTGGTCTGGTAGCCATTGAACATCTGATCTTCGACTGGTCGTTTAACGCCACAAGTTGCTGCAAGCCCCGGCGGAGGACAAGAGCTCCCTGTCACAACGAAGCTATATATGTGGGGGGATCTGTCTCCAGATTTTGGAAATGCTCCCCCGCATACCAAGATATTCTCCCTGATCGGCTGCCGATCCGGTGTATCTGATTCCACGCCCAGACCAATCTTGAGGATTGTGTGCCCATCCTGTACATCATGGCTGTGGATACTGTTGTCCTGACCGAGCGGGAGTTGGAGCGCTTGCAGCTCGGTGGTGCGGAGACTCTCGATCTGGTCAACCAGGCGCAGGAGAGTGATGCGGCCGACAGACTGTTGACGATTCGCGCTGCTTTGAGCAAGTACAAGAAAGCTGTTTTCTGGGCCATGTTCTTGTCCACGAGTTTGATCATGGAAGGCTACGATTTGGTCATTGTGAGACGAACTCCCTGCCGATACACTCTTTCAGCTACTCCGGAGCTTCACTAACTCTAATGGCCAATTTCTAGATAACCTCTTTCTACGGCCAAACCCAGTTCCAAGAGCGATTTGGTGTCTATGACCCGGCCACTAAACATAACCTCATCCCTGCTGCATGGCAATCCGGCCTGTCCAATTCCTCCGTCGTCGGGCAGCTTGCCGGTCTTATCGTCAACATGTATGCCCAGGATCACTTTGGCTGTCGCCCCACCATGATGTTTTTCATGGCATGGATGACTGTAACCATCTTTATCCCTGTCTTCGCGCCGTCCTTGCCAGTCCTAGCATTTGGAGAAGCCATGTGTGGTGTCTCTTGGGGTGTATTCCAGGTATGTCCATTTTTATCTTATCGCATTCGTCTCTGCTAGACGACCAGCCATATTCAATCTAACAACCTCAATCTCTTTCAGACTCTCTCCACTAGCTACGCCTGTGAAGTCGTTCCCACCGTTCTGAGACCTTACGTCACGGCCTATGTCTGCATGTGCTGGGGTGCTGGTATTCTCCTCTCCTCTGGAGTTGTCCGAGCTGTGGCCAGTCTTGAAGGAGATATTGGCTGGCGTCTTCCCTTTGCGATTCAATGGGTCTGGCCTATTCCGCTTCTGATCGGCGCGTATCTCGCTCCCGAATCCCCTTGGAACGCGGTCCGACGAGGCCAGATCGGCGAGGCAAGGGAAGCGCTGTTGAGACTGCGTCAGGATACACCTAACAAGGAGCGCGATGTGGACGCTACCTTGGCGTATATCCGGTACACTACCGAGTTGGAGAAGGCAGAGACGGACGGAGCTTCGATCTGGGATTGCTTCAAGGGAGCGAATCTGCGCCGAACTGAAATCGTGAGTTGGTCTCGTTCTATTTCTTCAAAGACAATCTCGAGGATGCGACAGTAAAACTGACTTATGAGCCTCAACCCTTTAGAACTGTGTCGTCTGGGCTGCACAGATTCTCTGCGGTAACGCCATCCTAGGTTACTCCGTCACGTTCCTCGAGGCCGCCGGCTTTACCTCCATTCAGGCCTTTGACGTGAACATCGCGCTCTCAGCATGCTACATCATCGGCGGTATTATCTGTTGGTTCCTTTTCCCGCACTTTGGCCGTGCCACCATTTACATGACGGGTCTCACGTTCATGTTCTTCTGCCTTATTGCCATCGGTGGTCTTGGTTGGGCGAGCGGCACTCAATCTCAGCTTGCCGTTGGCATTCTCCTGGTCATCTCTACCCTCGTCAACATGATTACCATCGGCCCCGTCTGCTATCCCATCGTCGCTGAGACACCGTCCGGACGCTTGCGTTATAAGACTATTACCATCGGCAGATTCGTCTACAACCTCACGGGCATCTTCCAAAATTCCGTGACCCCTCACATGATTTCATCTACCTGTAAGTTATTTCTTCGCCCTTCGGTTTTATGCAGCAGCATCTCCTCGGGATCAACGCTAACCGAACCTTCTCTCCTCTCTAGCTTGGAACTGGGGCGCCAAAACCGCCCTCTTCTACGCCGGCACCAACCTCCTCTGCAATCTATGGTGTTGGTTCCGACTCCCAGAAACCAAGGACCGCACTTTTGGCGAAATCGATCTGCTCTTCGCTAATAACGTGCCCGCACGCAAGTTCAGGACTACAAGAGTCGAACGTAAGTATTTACTCCGTCGTTGTCCTTACGTCACAGCAAGGAGAAGCTCTAACATGCGAGTGTATAGAATTTTCTCAGCAGGAGTATGTTCCTAAAGAGGCGGAGGCTGGTGTGCAGTCTACTACTCATGTGGAGGATCTCTGAGGGATTGTGGAGATGTTCCAGTGTATCAGGTTGGGAGGGTGGTACCAAATGTTTTAATTTACTCCTGTGTTAATTTATATACTGAAATGAGAGCTTTACTCTATACCTGTGATCGATATAGATGTGTTTACAGTGAGCTTATTCTAAAAACCAGGCAAATTCATTAGAAAGTACAGAGTAGGACAGTGTCTAACAAGTCTAGACTAACATTTAGTTTCAAATGTTTGGCTCTACTTTAATCTGTCACACATTCTTTGGGACTTGAATTTGCTGAGACAGATAATTTTCGTATAGATTAATTTCAGGTTTATAGACTGTCTAATTCGACCGTACCAGGGCTGGATGGGACGATTGATTGAGAATAAGCTGAAGATCAGTTACATCGGTCGAATCCCAAGGGCTATCCCTATGTATCGAGAGGCAAGATTTCAAGGCTTAGCCTAATTTACGATACAAAAACTATTTGAAATGCGAAAAGATGTCAAAAGGTCTTCTAGACTGAGAGTAATTGGTAGAATAAGTACTCTCGTGGCCGCATTTGACGCCGAAGAAAAAAAGCATCACCTATACCTAGGACTGCAAGTGGTAGGATATGCTCGATATTAGTCCACATTATGAGTTAAAAATTCTTTAAAATGTAGAAGATAGAAGTAAAACTCAAAGATGCGCTCTGAAGGGGCGTTGTGATGATGATATTCTGCACAGAACCACAGAGTTTGGGATGCCCTAAAAAGGTAGATTTCCGGAACCTGACCCGAACCCCACAGGCCGATGAAAGAGCCCGCCAGGAGTGAATTGCGGGGGAGAACAGTACAAACTCCGGAGGGGACAGACTCGCTCCGGTCCGAATGAGCAACCTGCAGATCCTCAGCCGGCACGTTTTGTCAGGAGGAAGTCCCAATTGACTACCCCGCGCGGAGATTGTCTCGGTTGAGGCTTCCCCGGATTATCCGCCCCACGTTGGATTTCTGAAGAAGTCATGCAGAATTGCAGACTTCCATTAAGGTACTCCGCATGGAATTTCAGGAACTATGCCTGCAGCCTGCAGGCAAGGGAATGCAATATAAAAAAGCCCGATAAACCCCACAAAATCTGATCTGAAATAAACCACAATCTCAGCTTTAAACTTCTACTGTGAGAATCCCTCATAAAATCATCAAGATGCGCTGGGACTTGATACAAGCTCTTGCCCTTGTACAGTTGGCTTCTGCAGGCCCTGTTGAGAAAAGAGATACTGTTACAGCTCAGGTGAACTTTAACAATAACACTGGCACTCCGCAACATCTGGCATCGGGACTCTTGTATGGTGTCCCTGATACGGTGAACCAGATTCCGGTAGGATATATTCTTCAACCCTATTCTGGAAGCTTTATTCTAATTCTTTTTTAGTCACACTTTTACCAGAATATCGGATATAACTATGAACGCGCAGGAGGCGCACAAGTCGCTGCCCCTGGCCGTGGCTGGATCTGGGGCTTGACTGAGTATAAGGTATGATCAAAGCTACTCTTTACTAGATTAACACTGACATCCTCATCCTCTTTAGAACCGATTCCAGTCTGCTCTCTCAAATTACAAGACTGCTCGCGAATATGGTGCAACCTTCATTTTCCTTATTCACGATCTTTGGGGCGCCGATGGATCCCAGAATTCCACTGCTCCTTACCCCGGTGATAACGGGGACTGGACTAGTTGGGATGCATATCTCACCCAACTCTTCTCCGATATCAAGGCCAATAGCATGACTAGTGGGCTTGTCATTGATATCTGGAATGAACCCGACCTCACGGTGTTCTGGAATCGCGATCAAAGCCAGTATCTGCAGATGTGGGGTAGAACATGGCACAAGTTCAGGTAAGACCGCTTCTTCATCTTTTATTCTGGCTCAATTTTGATAAACCCAACTAACTTCTCCCAAGGTCTGAGTTCGGTACTGCTGTAGCGCTCTCCGGCCCAGCCAGTGCCGGTGAGCCCCTTGCCACCAACACCTGGTGGAAAGCGTGGGCTTCCTTCGTCTCCAGCAACCAGTCCGTCCCCGACCAGTATGCTTGGCACATGGAAGGAGGAGGCGGAGACCTTCTTTCAGCTAACGCAGGACTCGACTACTGGCTCGCAACATACAGTCTCCCCTCGAAGACAATCAACATCAACGAATACGCTGTATACAACGAACAAGTCCCCGCCGGTTCTGCCTGGTGGATCGGCCAGTTAGAGCGCATCAATGCACATGGTCTGCGCGGGAACTGGCTCAGCGGATCCAATCTTCACGACTACATGGCCTCGCTGCTGGGAAAATCCGGATCAACCTACTACCCCAACGGCGACTATCAGTTGTACAAGTACTACTACCAAAACATGACCGGCCACCGAGTTGGCACGCTGCCTTCTTCCGACCTGAAGTTGGAAGCGTACTCAACTGTTGGTACAGATTACGCTCGCGTGCTAGTTGGTGTTCGAGTTGCAACCGGTACCTGGGAGTTGAAGTTGAATTCTCTATCGTCTCTTGGATTACCGACAAGTGGGACGCTGAACATACATACCTGGGGATTCCCAGTGGCATCTGATGTGCACTATGGAGAGGTGGATGCGCCGACTGATCTGGGCTGGTACGGTCATGCTTATTCGGGGGATACTGTTACCTTCCCTGTTTATCAGACGGACAAGGTGACGGCGTATGCTTTTGAGTTTGCTATCTAGGTCGTGGGAATTGGCTCAAAGATATGTCTCTACAGAGTGCTTGTGCAATGGGAATGTCACTTGTAAATTCTCCGACAACTTCAGTAGTCTCTGACTTGTCTACATGTATTTTCTTCATGCTCCAGGTGAATAAGCGAAAGGATGCGCTTGTGTGTTTATACTCTATGATCTGTTACTGGTAAAGATAAAGAGATTCTAGCGGAAGGCATTCGAAATTAAGATCATCATATTGGCGTAATACACCCTCATCCTAGAATTTGTTAAACTATCCTCAAACAAAGGCAATGATTCAAGATGAAGGCTATCTAGATTAGCGAAATCCCACTTAGACCTCCGATAACCACTCTCTACTCCATAGGCTCCTTCTTGAATAACTTCGAAATAAGCTCGTTCTCACACGCGGCCGCAACATCAACACTGGTCCTCTGTCTCTTGTCCTCAGCCGTAGGGTCCAAGCCCATGTCCATCAACCGCTTGAACCGTACCACACCCACACGCCCAGCTTGTTCGGGGTGAAAACGATCAAACGTATGTATTTTAATTCCAGCAATGACATGGAGCAGGGTAGAACCATCATTACTTTGGATGATAACATCGGCGCCAGATTTCAGGAAGTATTCAAAGTCGGAGACTTTACTTGTCTGGTCTTCAGCCGGACCATGTTGTCCCTCATTATCTTGCTTGAGGAGGTTGAAGAGTGGCGTTTCTCCATTTTTGTTTCTCGCGTTGATGTCGACACCTGCTTTGAGGAATCTTTCGAATAGGTCTGTATTCAATTTGATGTGGAATGTGGGAAGATGGTGGAGACCCGTGTCTCCATTCCTGTCTGGTTGGAGAGGATCTGCTCCATTGTCCAGGAGGAATTGAATCAAGCCATCGCGTTTGCCACGTATTGCAATATGAAGAGCTGTCTCATTGGAGTCATCGGTCTGGTGTACCAGGCTCGGGTTAGCCGTCATAGCGGTTTGGAGGGCTTCTTTAACGGAGTATACAGTGATCAGATCCCCGATGTGATGCAGGATTGTTCTCCCCTCGTTGTCCTGGGCCATGACATTTGCCCCGCGATTGATGAGCTCTGCAAAGGGATCCATGGAGTTTATCTGCTGATTTGGTCGTCCATGGTGGAGATTTCGACTCTCGTTCTTGGATGCAGCTAAGATCAGGGTGCAGCCATTCTCGTCACGTCGCTCAATGTCCAAAGACGGCAAATTGAAAAATGGCTCAACAATATGGCCACCACTTAGAAGCTCGTGGATTATAGTCGCATTTGTGACTGGGAAGTCTCCAGGATCTCCAGTAACTGGACCTTGGTGGGGGATGGGCAGGTATTGCTGATGAGGAAAGGTAGCATATGGATCCGCTCCATACTTCAACATGACATCTACCAATCTTTTCGTGATAACGACGTTGGACTTGGATCCCTTGGATTTACCCCGAGCACGGTACGCGGCTGCGTACAGCAGTGGCAATGTTCCGGCTCCGACGGTTTTGAAATGATCCCGAGTATTGCCGTAGGAGATTTGGGTTGGAAGTGGTTGTCTCAATATTGATTGTCCGCTCTGAGAAAGTAGAATCTCCAGCAGGTCTACCTTCTCAAGCTCCAGAGCGGAGAGTATAGCGGATGGGCTGACCTCAGGGCCATGTGCAATCAAAAGTTTGATGATATTCAGATCATCGGCAGCCCTTGAAAGACACGTGTTGCCAGCGTTATCAGACACATTGACATCCGCACCGGCTTTGACGAGAACTTTAAAAGCTTTCTTGGAAAAAGGGTGATGGGATTTGAGGGCCACGATGAGGGGTGTCTCTCTATCCCTGTTCTGGATATTAACATCTGCGCCCATTTGGATCAAATATGGCAGCGCTTGGTGCACATGCCACCAAAACTTCCCGGCAGCAAGATCATGCAAAACTCCCCGGGTAATTGTTGGAAGGTATTTCCTGTCACGATATATACGCTCTGTGAGTTTTGCATTCATGTTGACTCCAAAGTCTTCAACAACTAGCTTTAGGACGTCCATGTTGGGCAGTCGTCTTTCGCAAGCGGACATGACCAATGGTAGGTATACAGCATTTTTGGGAGTCATTTTCGTCTAGATTATGAGCCCTGCCAACGCCGTCAAGTTGGGTTGCTATCTCTCGATCGCACTCACGAGTGAGAATTTCAACAAATCCCCATCGAGCAAGCATATTCAGCGGCGTGGATCCGTGATAATCACGGACGTGGAGGTTTTCTGTTCCCCCACAAAGCTTTGTGAACAGGTCGTAGTATCTCAAAGCCAGAGCTTTTCCCCTGCAAATTGTCGTAAAAATGCAACATGATCCGGCTTCCACTTCTCTACATTCCAATTTTCTGGCCTCTCGTTGCTCTCTAGGGCATCTTTCATTGCATTCCGGCTAGTAATCGCAAGCGATATTTTCAACTGCCTGTCGGGATCTCGATCCACATGTGGGAAATGTCTTCCAGCACCAACAAGGGGCCCGCGATATCGATCCCCTAGGGGTGGGAGACAGGAAATCGTGTATCCGTATTGAGGCTGCGCGGCATTTTTCCAAGCAGCCTTTAGGAAGTTGTAGTCACCCTCAAGATCAGCCCCATATTTGACAAGCAGGTTTATGATCTCGGCAATTCGTGTTGTATCATGCTCCACAATGATCTGTCCAAAGGGGGGCTCGGTATCATCGTCAGCTCGATCAGGGAATGGACGCGTGTCATCCTTCAGCGTTAGACCTGCTGCATTGAAAGCCCTGTTTAGCCGCGTACCTGGTGGCCTCTCTGACCTCTCTACTGGAATTCGACGATACCAAAGCGAGGCTTCCTTTTCGAACTCCCCACACAATGCCAATGGAGATTTCTCATGGATATCAAGAGTATTGCAGTCTGCTCCAGCCTCAAGCAAGGATTTAACAGTCTCAGATCGACCAGAACGGCATGCGTAGTGCAGGGCAGTTCGTCCACCTGCATCTTGACTGTTCACAAATTTAAGGCGTGCTTTTTCAGAAAGAGAAGTGGTCCGAGACAGTATCATATCAACGATGCCTGACTGACGTGCACGTGCAGCAAGATGAAGGACTGTCATTCTATCATGTGTAGATGCACAAATGTCGGCCCCAGCGTTGAGAAGTTTGTAGAAAAATGTTTCAGAGATTGTAGCAGCAATATGCAGTGCCTGGATACCCTCATTATCACTGACCGTCAGACATTCACACTGACCGTTAGACATTCACACTGCCTGAGGACGTAATCAAGGAGTGTGTAAATACTTTCTCCAAATTTTGGTTCTTCATAGTCGTATCTCGAACAGACAGCGTGCAAAACAGTTCGGCCTTGGTAATTGCGTTGGTTGATGTTCATACCAATGTCCAGCAGTCGCTCCAATATTTCTCTCTTGTTGCTCAACGCCTTATTGGTGACAAGTTCATGGAGCGGGATGTTGCCACCGTAGTCTGACACCAGAGGATCAAGGTCTAGGAACCAGAGACGAGTTATAGTGTCTAGGTTATTGATGGCACAATGCCACAAAGCTCGGCCCCTATAGTCACGGGCATCAAGACATGCGCCCTGGCCAGCGAAGTGGTCTAGTATCTTTGATCCATCACCCGAACCTCTGGCTGATGACAACTGAGCGAAAAGAACCGAATGACCCTTATTATTGCGTACTTCAAGGTCTGCTCCGGCTGAAAGAAGACTTCTGATCAATTCTTGATCGATGTCATTCGCCATTTCGTGCAATGGAGTGTTGCCAGCTTCGTTTCTCAAATTCGGATCGGCGCCTGCAGCCAGCAAGGCGTCGATAAGCTCACGGGAAGGGCGGCTCTGCTTCAAAGCCAGATGAAGTGGTCCGTTTCCTTTGAAATCAGTGGCGTTTACGTCAGGCTTGTAGGCTAAAAATTCGATGATGTTCCTGTCGTCGCGTATATGGTCCCCAATGCGACAAAGCAATGGTGTCATTCCATCCTCTGCTCTGGGGTTATTGATGTTCAATTTCCCACTCTCCAGGAGCAGTGATAAAACTTCATCCCCGAACGGCTTTGTGGAATGGAGAGCCGTCTCTCCAGCGTCGTTCTCCGCGGCAGGATCGGCACCTGTATCCAATAGAGGCTTGATAAATTCGACAGAGGGCCCGAATGCGTGGAGCAATTTGATAGAGAACCCAAATGCGTAGTGCAAGGCCGTTGAGCCACTGGGTGTCATTGCTTGGACATCGGCGCCAGCTTTAAGGAGAGCCATCACACACTCGGCGGGTTGACTCGACTGCCGGTCCCAACGGCCAGGGTTCTCGCACAGAGCATGAAGCGCCGTGTACCCCCTTTTGGCTTTGGAATCAGGCGTTTCCTTTCGTTGGCCAGATGTAGGAGAGAGGTCACTGGATCCTTGTCTATCTCCTGTGGCATTTGCGCAGAAAACATTTGGATCCGCGCCAGCCTTTATCAAGATTTCGATTGTCTTGAGATCCCCACTCTTGCAAGCCGCGAACAGCGCGGTGTCACCTTGCAACTTGGCGTTGACATCGACTCCAGGCTGTTTTAATATTAGGTCCACAATGCTCGCCCGACCTCTCTCGGCTGCCCAATGCAGTGCCCTATACAGATCTTCCACATTCGTCAACTTCGGAACAAACTCGATCACCGTCTCCAGATGACCAGCATGGCATGCATACATCAAAGGAGTGTCGCCGATGGTACTATGCCCAGGAGCACCAACAATACGAATAACACATCCTCTCACATGAGGAGGATTACCTCTTGCCTTCGGAGTCAACGGACTGACTCCTGCAGCGAGCAAGGCTTTGACAGCATTCAAATTGTTCGATCTGGCGGCTAAATGCATTGGCTTTAGCCCTTCGCTCAGTTCATAATCGGGGTCAGCTCCATGATCGACAAGCACTTGAATGACGTCTCCGTGATTGTATGATGCTGCCAACTCTACGGCCAAACCTGCAGACTTTCCGTCCATAGCTTCACCCTTGGATAAAATATGCTTTGCGAATTGAGCTAGGCCGGTTTTAGCAGCGATGTGGATGGGTGTAATGCCATCAATTTTCCAGATTGGCCAGGCCAAATTCCGCCACATATTGTATCGGTGCGTCTCCGCAACAAACGTATCAAGAGTCTCATGGAAAACTTGCATATTCTCGCCCGATGTCTCCGCTCGATGAGCGTGTATGTACCAATTCTCCGAGGCATACTTCAAGAATGGGAATCGCAATCCTGCTTCATGGCTTTTTCTCTTTTCTCGATCACGAAATGCGCTCTGGGTCTCCCTCGGCCAAATTTTTGTAATCTCTATGTTCTCGAGACATCCTGCCCGCAAATAATCCAAACATACCATAGCAAGGTGCAGGTTGGTTGGGCCATCTTCGAAGACTGGATACTGGAAGTCGCCTGAGGAATGCGATCTGGTGTCACCTTTGAGAAATTCGGTAAATGAGTGGTGAATAACCGAAATAGTCTCATCAGGCAAGATTTCTAGAAGTGGCCCGCAGGCAGCTCGGACCAGGTCTTTGGTTTCTTTGAGGGTTCGATTGCTACCGGATAGTGTGTTCAGCATTTCGGCAACTTCAAGAAGTCGCAGTGGGCGTGTTGCATGAGTGACAAAATGAAGGATTAGAAGTTGGATCTCAGAAGGCACATTCGATCGCCGAGCATGCTCTTGAAGTAGTCCATTATACATCTCGTTAAGATGCATTGGTAGTGCATTGAGAACCTCCTGCACATCTGCCCTAGGTTCGAGCAAGACATCCATGGACATTTTTGCATACAAGAACAATCCATTTGCCCGACCAGGTATTGCTTCTTGGATGGCACTCCAATCTTCTTTGGCAATAGATGAGCGGCGAAGTTTATACTGAACATATGCTGCAATATCGAGATCCACTTGTCTTTCTTCGAGTCGGATTTGCGAGATAGAAAAGGACCTTAAAGACGTCTCCAGTCTAGCCGTTGGTCGTGAGGTCATCAAAACCTTTATATTTTCTGGGCGCCAACGGCCCAGATCAACCAAGCCCTTCAGGAAATCGTCATTCCCTGTGTCCATCTCATCCAAAGCATCCGTGATACAATAGGCCTTAGGGAAACCACCTAATGCCATCTTAAGATCACTCCATAGATCTGCGGGTGACAAACTAGCAAGAGATCGGCTTCCCTTGAGATATTTCTGAAGTTTGACTTGTAGTGGAGGGCTGTGGTCCAGAGCTTGACACAACCTGTCTCGTAAAGCAACGATAGGCTTGTGGTTGGCTTCGATGATCTGGAGAAAGAAAAAGTAGATCACCGGGACATCTGTCTCTTGCAGGTCTTTGATTATAGAAGTAGCCATGACGGACTTGCCCGAGCCTGGTATGCCTTTGATCCAGAGTAAGCCATTATCACCGGAATGCCATTTCTGAAAGATGTGGGTTGACGTGAGCCAAGCACCAGTCCCGAGTAGATATGATGCACGATGTCTAGAGTATTCGCTTCTTTCGAAGTCGTATGGGGTTGGCTGGAGCCATTTTGTGATGTCGGCGAGATCTTTCGCTGGTAGTGAGAGTATGTTGTCAGGGTTGAAATCCCAGATGTCCTCTAGACGGACCAGAATAGTGTCGCCGTCGGAGTCTGATAGGGACATGATTGTATGTATGAACTTATCTCTCCGACCTGAGCAAATAGTGGCGGCAGGGGGTTTAAATGAAAGAAATTGGGTGTGAACGGTAAGCGCTAACATGCTAAGACATGCGCTATTTTGCTAAGACATGAGGCTTAGGCATGGCCAATGCGCACTAGCTTAGCCTAATAGCCCCCATCGCTTACCACTTACAATGACGCATGAAAGTTGGGATCTTTTCACGTGTGAGGCATCATCTAGATCCCTGTGAAGTACTTCAGTGTCTTGTAGGGTTTATCCTGAATCAGGATTTGAGTCGCTCTGGATCGAGGCTATAGCTTTAAAGAATGTCAAGGATAATGGAGTGATAACTTACCACAACACCTAGCACTATCGCATCCAGGACAGCATTATGTCCTAGTGCATGGGCCCAGCTTGACTAAACCTGTCGATAATCCCAAGTATCTACTCAGTCAGGACAGCATAGCAAACCTAGTGACGCCATAGCATCTGCTATTCTCACTCGGGGTTTTCTAGAATAATAACAACTAACACCACTCTACCCTAGGTAAAAAGTGTGGAATTACCTACCATGGGTAAATTTCAGCAAAATTAGTGTTTTTAACTTCGGCAACAAGACCCTCGAGGTCCTACGCAATAACCCCACTACCAAGATCGTTTCCGCTCTTAACTGTATCGAGCGGCACCCTAGTAAAACTCGACCCTGGGGTCATGAACCTGGAATGATAACCGGTCTAGGCTATATGTAATAAAATGACAATATGTCCGACACTTAAAGCACCCTGAACACATCGACATACATCTTCAAGTCAATCGTTGATTCGATGTATGGATCGCGAACGGACCTACGTGTCCGGTAGCACGCCTTGGTGGCTAGAATATGTGCTAGTGAAATATACACTAGAGACCCTGGATCAGCTCGATTAAGTCTATTTATGATTTCCCGATTTGTCAAAAATCAATATAACCCTTTTGGGCACACTGTGTACGCTTACCTAAGCAAAGTCAGGCACCAATTACATCAGCCGTCAGCTGATCAGCCCCCATCAGTTCGTCAGTTCTCCGCTTTTCGTGTGCCTGGCAGTCTTGTGATACGAGAGCTTTGTGCTCGTTTCTCGCTGACTCTGTACTCCTCACCTTCCCCTCACCCTGCGAATCGTCTTCTCAGGACGCACATCTCGGCGCCGGTCTCTGGAAGGCAGCTCTCATCCACGGATGAACAGCCCTGCTTCCCCCGGCGCTCCGAAGGGGTCACATTCCCGTACCACCCATGGATTCCCATCTGCACCCGCATACCGGGAGCCCCGACCCGGCGCTTCAGGTACCCTTTCCTAGCATTCCAACGCACTCCCGCGCCCCGGTCTCCCTGCGCTGCTGTTGTGGTCGCGAGGACTGCGCACTGCTCGAGCATAATCATGTTGCGCTCGAGGGGCTGGAGAAGGACCTTGAAACGGCTGCTAGACTAGGCCAGGTACGTGAGAGATTCGCTTTATTTTTGCTTTTTTGTGGACCTTGTTTTCGTGGAGATGGTGGATCGAATCGTTCGTGACACGATCGGGCGGGCTGTCCCTATATTCCTGGGGCTGGCTGGCTGAGGATTGCATTGTTTGATACATCATTTTCCATCATTCTTCAGTGATAAGCAGACGTGTTGCGTTTAAGCTTTTTGCTTCCCTCCCCTCTCTTCGATCGGATCCTACGAAGATCAAGTGTCATCGTCCTGATCTGGCTTTGCATTACCTTGTTCAATGGATACCATCAGACTGAGGTCACCCATTCTATCGCACTGCGTTGGCGTCCGTCATGGCCACTCTCACTATCTGCGATGATTCTGCTCCGGCAGATACGTCATGTCCTGGCTCATCGTCACTGACATTTGCTCTACAGGCTCTACTCCACCGTCATGAAAGCTATATAGCCGAGGCGGAAGAGGATCGCCAACGGCTTGAAGCGAGCGTGGATGCGCTGGAGCGCGAAAAGTACCGGGTCCAGGAGGAGAATGCGCGAATCGTCGAGGAAAATCGCGCCCTACTGGAACAGCTCGAGGGTCTGAATAAGGCTGTCTCCGAGGCCGATGAGCATGTTCTGTCACTCACTAGGACATTGGAAAGCACGCAGGCGGAACTGCGCCGTGTGACTGTCGCTGCGGCGCGTGCTGCTGACCTCGAGGCTCAACTGGTGCTCATGGAGACGGAACAGTCAAGGCTAGAGGATAAGATATCCTCGGTACAGGAGAATGAGAGATCCGCCGTGCAGCGCTGGAAGAATGCCGAGATTACGCTGCGCGATCTCCATGATCAGGTTGAGCGCATTGAAGCTGAAGCGCGAGAGGAGCGTGAGCAACACCAGGAACTCATTCAGCGGCTGGAGCGCAAACGAGCTGTAGAACGCGAGCTTGATAATGCCGCCGGGCGTCTCAAAGGCGCGGCCGCTGCGTCCGAGCTTAGTCGCAATCCTGGTACGCATGTTGTTTCGCGCTTCGTCAAGGATATTTTGCAGGATAATGCGAACCTGCAAGTGGGGATCATGGAGCTGCGCGAGATGCTGGAGAGCTCTAATCAAGAGGTGCAAAATCTACGTGAACAAATCCACACCCACCAACCGCTGGCCGGCATTGACGGGGATGAGCACACTGAGCCTCTTCCATCCACCACCCTCAGCGAAGAGCTCGACTCGAAGGAACGTCGTGTCTCGCAGGAATTCCACATTCATCATCATTTCCATACGCCAACATCCTCGAAGAAAGACAAGGGCTCGCTCAATCGTCGCGTTAAGAAGCGACGGCCTGCTCTTGGAAGCCCCGTTCCTCTTCATTCCGCCATGGGCGCTCACTCCCCTCGTCGCTCTATCCACCGCTCGCAATCTTCCGGCTCATCAATGAACACCATCCTTTCTCAAACATCCGTGTCGATACCTCCCACATCATCCGCCCGCCGCTGGTCGCTGCAGTCCCCAGCGGCCGACTCTCTAGCAAGCTCTCCCCGGTCCGCCTTCCGCACATCTTCCATCTTCGACCGCGTCGATCGCGGATACGATTTCTCCCAACCTACCAGCCCTGAGAGCACCGCCTTTTCCTCGCCAATCATTGGGGCGCGTAATAACAAGGGCTTCGATGTGCCATTCCGCCCACTAGCAGCGCTTGATGATCTTGATTCCCCCGATCAAGATTCATCTGATTACTTCAAGAAAGACCAGTACGAGCAGCGCGAGTCTATGGGTGTGTACGGTGATGGCCTTGCAACACACCCATCCATCCCAGAAGAATCGGAGCCATCTCCGTCGAAATCATACTTCGAGCCTACAACACACGGCCCTGCACCAACTACGGCAGAAGAATTGTTTGCCATGCACTTCCCACCCTTGCGCAAATCAACCTCGCATGATAGCCTGCTCTCCGTAGCCGGCATGGATATCCACACACCAAACGACCGTCTCTCCCGCATGGGCGACTGGCACCCAGGCATGCGTATTCCACAACGCATCGTCTCGCCCAGCATCGAGCTAGTCTCGACTCCCCCGGTTCTTTCAGTGCCAATGATAACTGCAGACCGTGCCAGAGCACCCGGCCAATCCTCACGCTCTCTCCTTGCGTCTGTCGCCGCAGGCAACAATCTCCCATCTGAATTAGCGTCTGTCGTCTCCGCAGATAGCAACAGCACAAGCTCCACCGCGGCACCAGGATCCCGCAAATCGTCCACGTTAGGCCGGCGCATGGGTGGCTGGGTGCTCGGCCGATGGGGCATGGCTCCTGTTCCAGATGAGGCAGTTGAACCAGAAACTGAAACTGAGGCTCCGACCTCGACATCAACAGTTCAGCCCAAGGCTGCGCCTCCTGAACCAATGCCACCGCAAATACGTTTTAGATTCACAGGCGTGAATCAGAAGGGTCCTATTATGGGCCTTCGTCTTCCACCGCCGGCACCCGTGAATATCCGGCCGCAAATAATCGACGAAGAGCTTTTGAGGGAGAGTCTTGCTGAGGGGGCCGAATAGTTTCTATTCCCTCTCGGTTTGGCTCTTAATCATCTTCCCTCCCTCTATCCTCCTCTTTCCCTAATCATATGGCTGGCTACTGACCCAGTCAGATCCCTAATTGCATACTACCTCCTGCTCGGTTCTTTCTTGTTCTCCCACCACAGTCTCTATAAATACTACGCCTGCATTGCAATCGGATTTCATTTGGTTCTTACTTTGGTTTTTGCATTGATCGGTTGTTGCCATACCCGGGGTTTTTGGTTTCGTTTCGGTTTGGTTTTTCCGGGTTCTGGTTCTGGACCCATCCGAGCTTGTGCTTGCGACTGGACTGGATGGATGGCGCTGGTTGTTGCTTGTGATACCCCGATGAATTCATTCGCTCAAATTTTCCTTTTGTCTATATGATGACTTGCACGTTGATGAGCACGGAAACGAATAACTCATATCGTTCTTCGGTCTAGAGAATTGAAGTGCTCTTGGCCCTGACGATCTCGTTGGTGCTTTTGAGTTTTGTATGTATGAAATCAGCTAGCTTTTCCTACTTTCTCGAATTTCTCTCAGTATACCCGGCATCACATCCTCCATGCGAAGGAAGAAAACGAGAGAAAATAGAAGAAGGCCTGTAAGCCTAAACAGATGGAGGCTTCTCCATCAATGACAATTTCCCATCTTCGCCAGTGCGAATAACACCGACCTAGTCTCAGTACCAGCGCTAAACCTCGTCCTATTTTGTATTAGGAGATCTGCATTGTGGCGGGGATCAGGTGATGCACAGGCGTGTTTCGTAGGCGCAGTTTCAACCGCAATCCATTCAGCCCCCTAATCTACTCAATGCCGTATTCTGAACTTCTCACGAGTCCGCGACGATGGCGAAACTCTCAGGCCTAGTCCAGGGTTCCAAGCTCGAAACTCATTTTCTCCCCAACTGTAGCGTTGAGACAGTCCACACGTTCCTGGAACCAGATCCGCTCTGTCGGCGGCGCCTCACTCCTACACGAGAACATTGGCAGCATGAACGACGCATTGGACGCGGTGCGTTTGCCAGTGCATGGTTGGAGAAGCAGGTCAAAGAACAAGATAGCAGGCAAGACTTGGCAAAAGGCACATCTCAAATTGCAGCAATCCGGGCTGTCAAGCAGATTGACCTGGATTCACGATTCGGACCCATTGACTATAATCGAGAGTTGGAGGCGATTGCGAAGTTTTCTCACTCCCGGGCGAGTCTAGCAAATAATCAATTTGTGGTCTTGATGAGCTGGATATTTCATTAACATGAGTAGTATGAACGATGTTTTGTCAAGTCTTTCGGATGGTACGAGGGGATGAGCAGCTGTTTATAGCGATAGAATACCTCGAGTCCGGCGATCTCGCTACATATCTGTTCCATTCGCAGCCATTACCCGAATCCGAGGCCAAAGATCTCTCATATCAGATCCTCGATGGTCTATGTATGATGCACGAGAACGGCTTTGCACATCGGGACTTGAAACCAGCAGTGAGCTCGCCCGATTTTCTATTCAAATAACCAGAATATGACTATAACACAGTCACTGACATACATTTGGCATAGAACGTTCTAATCAAGTCACACCCTCCAGCCGATGGTGGATAAAACTTTCAGATTTCGGCATCAGCAAACGCATCGAAGGACACGGGCGAGACTCAACTGTAAGGAAGGGAACACCCTGATATACGACCCCCGAGCTCTGGAAGTTTATCGACAAAGGTAGCCCTTACGCAGCTGATATATGGGCCCTTGGCGAGATTGTCTTCGATATTCTCACTAAGGAACACGTTTTCGCCGGTCCTGGATCGCTCTCTCTGTATAAAAGCCCGCAAGACTTTCCCGCAGACAAGCTCTGTGACGTCGGTGTCACTCAAATTGGTATCACCTTTGTGAAGTCACTTATGCAGCCCCATCCCGACGATCGAGTGACGGCAAAAGTTGCCTTGGAAGATCCATGGTTAGAGTCATCGACGATTGAACCGGTCAAGATTACAGAAAAGGCACAAGCAAAAGGCCCAGGTTCCTCTCGACTAGAGAGTTTGAGTCAAAAGCTTGAGAGTTTGATTGAAGATTTTGATAATTCGACTGGACAATTCGCACCGTGGACAGCATTGACACAAATCCCGCCTGCAGTGCCAAAGAAGCCAACTCCAAAACCTATCCAGACAGATGCGCCCTCACCTTCGCAGAATGGTAGCTATACCAGGCCAAATGAGAAGGACACATACAGGCTTCCTTACACAAACATGTGAGTAAACATCATCTGATCTGACCAGACCTTACCATTTGAAGCCTTTGTAACTCACATGATTCTACACAAAACACAAAAAGGGCGCCAACTTCCAGGCACTATCGTTATTGATGTTGAGCGAAAAAAAAATATATTTTCCGTGCAGAAAGCTTTTCCATATTCAGTGATAAGTACGCTCATAAATAATTTCTCAAGTTCGATAGTGCAGAACCAGGGGTGAACAAATTACTAGCTTGGAGTTATAACAAGGGTCTATCAACGAAATAATGCAAAGATATGATATACAATCCATTTCTATAAGCAAACTTCCCCAACTCATGACTTCATTAATTTTCATGCACCACGTACAACATCCATTTTCATGACGCCTTCAAGATTCGATATGTTTTAATGGGAATGCTTGTCGAGTGGAAGAACCCGGTCTGCATTTCTGAGGGCGTAGACTCGAAGGAAAGAAGCTCAACTTCGAAGGAATTGCTTTCTGTTGGAGGGTTAGATGTTTCATGGTAAATATGAAGTCTGCGTATGAAACTTACCACATCCATCCAGGAAAGTTTGGAACGTTTTCTCATTGCGCAGAGTCGCTGAGATAATAAACTGCTCGACGTGGTAATTCTCGAAGAGATCGCGAACAGTCGATAAGAGAAGAGGAATTATGTCTGTATCGTAGATCTAGATGCGAGTGCCAGTTAGCTCTATCAATAGAAATGTCCTGAGAATGGTAGTTCATTAAATAAACAGATTATACGTACCAGATCTGCACCTAGCGCAACATCAAACCTCAAGCCATCCCCCTCCACAAAGGACTCCAACTCCTCCGTCTTTTCCAATGGCGTTCCCCAATCCCACACGGCAGGATAGAATGGGAAAATTCCATCGTATTGGTGATTAAAACGCACACAGTCGCGCATATTCTCAATGAGAACAGGCTCACGATCAGTAGACACAACACCTTGCACGCCTAGATGCCGTGCACAAAATAGTGATAGGAACCCTGTTCCCGCGCCGAGTTCAATCACCCGTTTTCCACGTACGAGTGCCTCACCTGCTGGTGAGGCAAGGAATGAGCCTAGATGTAGTGCAGCTTCCCATGTGCGGTTCCCAGTCGTACCGCCGGAGAGGATGAGGCCACGCGATTCAATTGTGGTTACCTCCCGATCATTGGTAGAGGAGGTTTGCAACGGGGCTGTGTATTTGACGTGGGAGAGTTGCTGGGCCAGTTCCAAGGCGCTTGCCTTGGGTTGGGCTACAAGCATGCCCAATGCATCCATCAAGTTGTCATTTAGTTCCTGTATATGATTAGCAAGGTTGACGGTGGAACATGGGAGATAATGGATGTGGAATTGATCGGACAGAAGATCCAGAACATTGTCTAATTGAACAATGACGGAAATACAATCAGCAACATACATCTTCTTCGGGATTAGCAATTGATTCTTCAATTCGTGCAATTATGAGCTTGAGCACTCGTGTCCGATAGGCGGCTGGCGGGAGTGGGGTGAGGGACTCGTCGAACATGCGCTCATACAGAGCTTTTTGCACGATAGGACGTAGCAGAACATTCCCTGGCGGTATGTCCAGCTGTGGAGGGTCCACGAGCTGAAAGTACTGCGCTACAAGCTTGCGCGCCTCATCAGCCATGACGGTATACTTGAAATGGAATCAACTTTGAGAACTTGATATTTGATATTTGGTAGCTTCAGTCAAATCTCTCATGGCTGTTATCGATAAGCCGATAAGCCGATAAATCAGGTGATGCTCAACCATAGGCTCGCTGACCTAAGCATGCCCTTCCCGAGTGGGTTAGCGCCAAGTTTTAGCCGAGCAGACCGCACGAAAATTGAAAGTCGTGAACCTCCACACACTCGACTCTCTGCATCATCACGACACCACCAAAATGGCCGACGCTCCCGTTACCCTCCGGACTCGCAAGTTCATCCGCAACCCTCTGCTTGCTCGCAAGCAGATGGTCGTGTAAGCATCCCCTTTTCTTGCTCCCCGTTCTCAAAGAGGAGGAAAATTCGACGTCGCGAAGGATTCGATTTGAGGCCATCCCGAAGTCAAGAACACGGCGCACAATCATCTCGATCATCTCGATCATCTCTGCGATAAACTTGCGACATCTTTTTCAACGAAGACGAGAAAGTGATATTCAAAGAGAATGCGCAAATATCCTTCCGACGTCGAAATCGGACCAACACATGGAAAAAATCTCGCAGAACCGCCCGACTAACATCTCATCTTCTTCGTTTCCAGTGACGTCCTCCACCCCAACCGCCCCAACGTCTCCAAGGATGAGCTCCGCGAGAAGTTGGCCGACCTGTACAAGTCCAACAAGGACCAGGTCTCCGTCTTCGGTTTCCGCACCCAGTACGGTGGTGGCAAGTCCACCGGCTTCGCTCTGGTCTACGACTCCGCCGAGGCCCTGAAGAAGTTCGAGCCCGCCTACCGTCTGGTCCGCATTGGTGCCGCCACCAAGGTCGAGAAGCCTTCCCGCCAGCAGCGTACGTTTCCACCTTTAGTAGAATATTTTCTCCTCCCCTTTTTACCACGCCCCCCGTGACACCGACGGGGTAGAGCCTCCTTTTTTCACAAAAAGGAGCGCTCAGGCACCTGGATCCTCTATATTGATCCCATGAAACTGACCCTGTCCCCACAGGCAAGCAACGCAAGAACCGCTCCAAGAAGTTCCGCGGTACCGCCAAGACCAAGGGCCCCAAGAAGAACAAGGACTAAGCGTCTCGCTCCCCATAAATCATGGTTGGATGCGGCGTTTAGTGGCCTGGTGGTCGCGGCCTGTTTTTGGTCTTGCATTTGCATGTGCTGGAAACAGGCTGTGGTGCAGTGTATGAGAGAAATGGAATGGGGAATGGGATTATACCTGGCCAGCATGGATGTTATCACTCCAAAAATTCAATAATGATATCACCATGGTGGTTACCTCTTCCTCGATGTGGATGACTTATTCCCCTGTCGGTCGGTTATCTTTTCATGGTAGCCGACGAACCTGATGATCTCCCTTAAAAGGCGTCAGTGTTGTTTCTTTTCCATGTGGTATGGATCATCCATTTATGAATCAAAAACAGCGAGGGGACATGAGAACCGGGCTTCGGCTGTTGCCTCGGAATGAAATAACAATATCTTCTGTTTCTGTTCATCATGGAGTGACTGCCTCGTAGTTGACAGCCTGCTCTAAGTGCGTAGTACCTGTATCTTTGAATCTCAGACCCTTGCCCCGCCGCAGTATCATAAGTATTGATCCGACATGGCTTTTTCTTTGGTCCCCACTTGAATCTCAAGCGTCCCCTAATCCCCACCTGATATCGTAAATCCGGGGTTATCGTGCCCTTGAGGCTTGAGATGACCCTCATCCCTGCACCGCTAATATCACACCTCATCGTATTTGAATGCGAACTTCCTCCGCTAAGCCGGATCTCATTGTCATTACTTATTACTTTGATCCGTTTCCAGACAACCTGCTTAGTAGTTCCTTTTCTCTGCCACACGTGTCTCCGACTGACTCTGCCCGTGGCTACCAAATCGCCCAGATTTCGGATTTTTCTCTACTTTCTAGCAGTGCGTATCAAACCCTTGAAAATGCAGGAAGTATCGATCGCCCTTATTAACGAGAAGTATAAGTTTACTCAGAAATTCACGAACAATCACCAAGTAGACCTGGCCTATAAGCTCAATGAGGAGTCCATCATCGAGGACACCATCTATAATCTCGACGTCACTCGTATCACTTCCTCTTCAGAGAACACTAAGTAGGTACACACTGTATCCAGTTATGTTTTCTAACGCTCCCCGCGCCAATGCATCACCAATTTACCCACTTCCCACTACCCAGATGATGCAGGATGCAAAGACTAAACTTTATGCCCAGCTACACAAAGGCTTGTCGTACAGCATACCCCGGATCGTTTCCCGAAAAAACTTAATGTCTTAAGTACATGTGGAGGGAGATCAGAGCCTGCGAGTCACTCGCCAGCATTGATATAGCCTGGTAACGCTTACTCCGAACACTACTTCATCTCCCGTTTGTAGCTCTGTCAGAGAGTGCATGGATTGAAGAAAATAATAAACAGAAATCACTAGCTATGACAGTAGTCGAAAATCTAATCAAAATATAGTCAAGAAAAGTCAAGTATCTTGAATCATGGCCGCAGGGATACTCCTCGGAAGATAAACATCCGCTCCACCCCATGGACTTTCCGGACCTGCATCTGATTATCTCTTGCCTCGGCAGTTGCCTCCTGCAGTGATCCATGACATGAGGACAGGGAATTATTCACCCTCCTTCCATTCAAGGAACTTGGCTGCAGAGCCTGCCGTCAAATCATAGCATACGGCGGCGGTCGTGCAGCGCGAAGGGCCGGGGATGAGATTACATAGACTAAAGATATGGCATCTTCTTCACGTTCTTTGATTGGGACTGTATATTGCGTCTTATCCCCTAAAGAGTGTGGGACTTGGCAAGTACAGTACCTGGCTTTCCACATGCAATGACGCACCTTGCCAAGGTCATGATCCATACGCATACCCCATCAGGGTAAACATAAGCATAAATAAGCCACCATTTTACTTCCGGGGCATTCGGGATTCGGCCCGATAGCCAAACTTTCTACACACACCTGGAGCTTACTAGGGTTTATGCCGCGGTATATATGCAGATACTTCATTTCTTCATATGGATGTATACCCTATGTACACTACACACCTATGACTCCATCACAACCCCTCAATTTTGAGATTGAATGTACTACACACCCCACTTCCTGACTGACCCAGCGGTGATTTAAATCAGCGATAGATACCGTACATGTGCTTCGCCGTTGTGTATTACCTGCATGGCCAGATCTGGGTGATAACGAGGAAAGCTAATCTATTAGGTTGTATCCCTCGTGCAAGGTTTGGCTTTGTGACTGTGCTAAACTGGCGGGATCGATTGGGCCCCGGAATCATAAATGTAGTATGGTATGAGATGATATATTGAATATTCTACGGTAAAGTGGTTGAATGTGTTGCTAAATGTTGGTAGGTAATCAAGGAACTGGAAACAGGGAGACTGGCACCGTGGTCAAACGAATATCCGAATCCAGAATGAGATTTTATATATTTCGTGAGGAACGAAGATGAATTATCAGTAGATTAGTAGATCAAGATTAAGGCTAATACAGAAAAGACACAACACAAATACAAGGTTCGATCAAATTAGATATTCATTATCGTAGACAAAATCCACCGTGCAACATGACACACATGCTCTCCATGGGGTATTAAGGGGCGGGGAATTTCCTAACACACAGATGAAAAAGGAAAAAGATAGATAGACAAAAGTAAGAAAGTGGAAAGACAAGAAAATAACCTCCACTTTGCATATATACCGGAAAAGTTCTGGCAACGCTTGGCGCCCTCCTTCCGTTCTAGTGCTCATCCCCTCGCCGCTTTTGCTCACTGAGTAGAATTGAGCACGCCCCTGATCAGCCGGAGCTGCTCAGTGATCGTTACGTAATCTGGGTGGCCTGCTCACTGAGCCCTATCCGAGCATCCTGATTTGCTCACTGAGCCTGACCACAGCCTCCCTGATCTGATCACTGAGTCTGAACAGAGCAACTGCAGATTTGCTTACTAATCTCCTCCCGAGAGGTGATCTGAGTAAGCAGGCTCAATAAAACGCAACGAGCTAGCCCGACCCCTAGTGCAGCTTTTCCCTTTCAGTCAAAGAGCGGAAATCGTAAATTTGCCACTTTCTCGGCGATCCTTGCCAGTGTAAACAGGATGTATTTTCACCAATTGGCTGATTACAATTATTGTAGATCTAATGCTCCTAGGAGCATTCTTCGTGCGATACTTGGCCACATTTAGGGGACTGTGGAAGTAATTTTGGGTTTTCTTTGATTTTGATTGGATACTTTTAGATGTCTCTATACAAATTCACGTACCCTTCTATGATCACCTACTACTAAGATAAGGACCTTTCGTGGTTTTGATATCATACTATTCTCGCTAGATTAGGTAGCAATAAACGGAAGTAAGACCTGCTATTAGCATGACTAAACACTTGCTCCTAGGAGCGTCACAACATTACATCTTCAAGATAGCCGAATCAAAATAATCTGTTCGGGCGAGATATTATCATAGGCTCCTGGGAGCTTAAGTCTGACTAATTCTGCCTTGTCTTAATGAAGATAAATCTGAACAAGGCCCCCTACACCGATTCTCTTTAAACAATGAACTTATCTAATGAGTGAAAGTGAGTGTAATACTAACTAGTTATACTTCTCTCGTTGATAGTTCTTCGGATAGAAAAACGTTTAACCATGCTAATCACTACCCATCTATGCCACGTGTATCAAGCACTTACAGTGAAGCCTGGCAAATCCTCAGGAAAGCATAATCAAACGTAACTGAGCAATTTCTTCCATCGAGAGTAGCAAAAGGTGCCGCGCCCATAATTACCCTCAGATACACCGTACGTTCGGCGTGGCTGTTAATAAAAATTAGAGGGCATCCAATAGCCGTTTAAACGACACTTATATAGTTTCTTTGCTTTAGAAGAGTCTGGTTGTCCGATTTTGCACAGACATAGTAAAAAAGAATAAGATGTGTTAGCCGCACTGCTCAAAACCGAATCACCCTGGAGTTGTGTTCACCTCATTATTGTGCTTTGGCTGGTTTGGTTGTTCGCAAATGCAGGAATGGAGATTCTAGTGTCCAAAAGAGCTGGGTAAGCTATTGTCGAATTTACGCCGTGGGCATGAATCCTGGGGTGCACGTAGCGTACGTGCAAGGTCGATAGAATACCACGATTATGGAAGAATGACGAGAGCGTACGAATAGAGGGGGGTCGGCAGCAAACAGGTTGAACAGTGGAGGGTCAACACAGTTTAATCAGAATCGCCTTGAGCTCTAGTCGTGGACAGAAAGGGCGTCAAACTTGTTTTATTTAGCTAGGAAAATAGGCAGTATTTATAACTTTAGGTACATAGCAGAATGTCACGGGAAAAGACTGATAAAATCCGAAATAACATGGGGGCATACGAGAGTGTTAGGAAACTCGTTGCTTTTTCCATCCGATATGATAGTTGATATACATCATCGTAGATTATGTAGCGGTCTGTTGGATATGCATCCGATTGGTCTGGTGTGTGCATCGCTTATGCACACACTTAGTGCGGGGTATCGCACATCCATATGTTGACACTTATTATCATAACTGTAATTAGAACGGCTTGGCACTAATAGGTACAAGTCATGCCCTGACATCACGTGCTATAATTGACCCAGATTTGGTTTAGCTTGGAGCTAGCTGCTCTGAAATTAGCTCCTAGGAGAGGAAAGGTTTAATTACATCTTTATTAGATTCTAGATCTGGTAGACTTTTGTAATTTTGTCGAGTCGTAAGACATATGATCCAGACGCGACGGAAAATTTGCGAGTTCTAGGCCATCGCAATAGTGACCATGCGCATACGACTTCGATTAGAATATAGATTGCCTTTGCATTTGCATAACGGTATAGGGAAAACCTCGTACAACTAGGACAAAAACCTATACCCAAGGCATGTTGAAGCAATCACCAACTGTACGAATTCACTCGCGCAAATGATTCACTGCCAACCGTACCAATACCCAGCAAGATGATGAGTTGAATCATAATTTCCTTAAAGGGCCATTTAGCAGTCTTTCGATGATTAAGATCCCTGTTGAAGGAGATCGGCGTTTGGGGACCTGTATTCCTGTTAATATATAGTTTTCGGAAACTTGGCTTATATATTACTATTTATATAATGCAACTTACTATGTTTACTACAACATTAAGTCTGTTGGTCTCTGTTCTCACATCGTTTGGGCTCTCAGCATTGCAGAAGATCAATACTCACCAACTATTTATTCCATATATGTCAGCTTCTATCTCCATATAGTCAGGATTCCTAAAGTAATACTCACGCCCTAGTTTTTCACACCTGTTAGCCTCGATATCCATATAGCCACGGCTCTCGGAATTAGACAAGATTAATACTCACCATCTGTTTATTCCTCACCTATCAGCTTCTATCTCTGTATATTTAATAGATCCAGGACCCCAAAATGGTAGGAGGTCAATACTAACACACTATTTATTCAAATCATGTCAGCTTCTATCTCTATCCAGTGAGGTTCCTAGGGTTGACGTAGATGAATACTCACATCCTTTTATTACACTCTTTTTAGCATCAATTCCTATGCAGACAGGAATCTCAGTATTGTAAAATGTGAAATACTCACCAACTATTTATTCGATACTAATCAGCCTCCATCTCCAAGTAGTCAGTCAGTATTGCAAGAGGGCAATACTCACAGTCTGGTTATTCCATATATGTCAGCTTCTATCTCCATATAGTCAGGATTCCTAAAGTAAGACTCACGCCCTATTTAATTCACACCCGTCAGCTTCTATCTCTATTAAGTCAGGATTTTAAAGGCGATACTCACATCCTATTTGTTCCACACCTGTCAGCTTCTATCTCTTTACAGTCAGGATTCCCAAGACAATACTCACCCCCTATTTATTTCACACCTGTTAGCTTCTGTCCCTATGTAGTATAGAATCCTAGTATTCCAAAGATTCGATACTCACACACTATCATTTCATATCTGTCAGCTTCTATCTCAATGTAGGTGGAACTCTCAGAACTAGATATCAATACTCACACACTATTCATTCCATAAGTGTCAACTTCTATTTCCACAGTGAGGATTCCCAAGACAATACTCACCAACTATTTATTCCATATATGTCAGCTTCTATCTCCATATAGTCAGAATTCCTAAAGTAATACTCACGGACTAAATTATTCATACCTGTCAGCTTCTATCTCTATACAGCCAGGATTCCGAAGAAAATACTCACGTTCTATTTATTTCGCACCTGTCAGCTTCTATCTCTATTAAGTCAGGATTTTGAAGGCAATACTCACGGACTAATTATTCATACCCGTCAGCCTCTATCTCTATTAATTCAGGATTTTAGATGCAATACTCACCACCTATTTACCCATATATGTCAGCTTTTTATCTCTATGTAGTCAGGATTTTAAAGGCCAATACTCACAAACTATTTATTCCGCATATATCAGCTTCTACCTCTATGCAATCAGGACTCTTGGTATTGCAAAAGATCAATACTCACATCCTATTTATTCATACCTGTCAGCTTTCATCTCCACATGGTCTAGATTCTCAGATTGTAGAAGCTCAATACTCACAATCTATTTAGTCCAGACTCGTCAGCTTCTATCCCCATATAGTAAGACCTCTTAGTATTGTAGAAGGTCAATACTCACACACTATTATTCCACACCTATCAGCTTCTATCTCTATATAGTTAGAACTCTTAGCATTAGATCTCAATACTCACACACTATTAATTCCATATATGTCAGCTTCTATTTCCACAGTGAGGACTCCCAAGACAATACTCACAATCTATACATTCACACTTCTTAGCTTATATCACGTAGTCTGAGCTCTCAGTGTTGTAGAAGGCTAATACTCACGCCCTAATTATTCATATCTATCAGCTTCTATCTCTATACAGTCAGGATTCCGAAGACAATACTCACGCCCTATTTATTCCACACCTGTCAGCTTCTATCTCTATACAGTCAGGATTGTAAAGGCAATACTCACATCCTATTTGTTCCATACCTGTCAGCTTCTATCTCTATACAGTCAGGATTCCGAAGAAAATACTCACGTTCTATTTATTTCGCACCTGTCAGCTTCTATCTCTATTAAGTCAGGATTTTGAAGGCAATACTCACGGACTAATTATTCATACCCGTCAGCCTCTATCTCTATACAGTCAGGATTTTAAAGGCAATACTCACATCCTATTTGTTCCATACCTGTCAGCTTCTATCTCTATACAGTCAGGATTCCCAAGACAATACTCACCGGCTATTTATTCCACATCTGTCAGCTTCTACCTCTACAGCCAGGGTTCTCAGATGCCAAAGGACAATACTCACAATCTATTCATTCACACTTCTTAGCTTATATCACGTAGTCTGAGCTCTCAGTATTGTAGAAGATTAATGCTCACGGACTAATTATTCATACCTGTCAGCTTCTATCTCTATACAGCCAGGATTCCGAAGAAAATACTCACGTTCTATTTATTTCACACCTGTCAGCTTCTATCTCTATTAAGTCAGGATTTTAAATGCAATACTCACCACCTGTTTACCCGTATATATCAGCTTTTTATCTCTATATAGTCAGGATTTTAAAGGCAATACTCACGGCCTATTTATTCCACACATATTAGCTTCTATCTTTTTTTAGTCAGGATTCCCAAGACAATACTCACGCCCTATTCATTCATATATATCAACTTCTATTTCCATGTAGTCAGACCTCTCAACGTTGCAGGAATATCATTACTCACACACTGTTTATTTCACCCATATTAGCTTCAATACCCATATAGGTAGGCCTCTCACCACTACAAAAGGGCAATACTCACACCCTATTTATGTAAAAATGTCAGCTTCTATCTCTATACAGTCAGGGCTCTCAGATTCCAAAGGGTAATACTCACAATCTATTTATTCCGCATACGTCAACTTCTATCTCTATTTAGTCAGGATTTTGAAGGCAATGCTCACGTCCTATTTATTCCACACCTGTCAGCTTCTATCTCTATACAGTCAGGATGTTAAAGGCAATACTCACCTTCTATTTGTTCCATACCTGTCAGCTTCTATCTATATACAGTCAGGATTCCGAAGACAATACTCACGGACTATTTATTCCACACCTGTCAGCTTCTACCTCTATATAGCCAGAATTTTAAAGGCAATACTCACATACTATTTATTCCACACATATTAGCTTCTATCTCGTTTTAGTCACGATTCCCAAGACAATACTCACCAACTATTTATTCCGCATACGTCAGCTTCTATATCTATTAAGTCAGGATTTTAAAGGCAATACTTACGCTCTGTTTATTCACACTTATCAACTTCTGCACTTATATAGCTCGGTCTCCCACCACTACAGAAGGTCAATGCTCACAGCCTATTTATTCCACATCTGTCAGCTTCTATCTGTATGTACTCAGGTCTCCCAAGGCAATACGCACCATCTGTTATTCACACCTATCAGCTTCTATCCCCTGCTATCAGGGCTCTCAGCAGTAGAAAAGATCAGTACTCACAACCTATACCTGTCAGCGTCTACCTTCACCTAGCCAGGACTCTCAGTATTAGAAAAGATCGATACTCACGACCTATTTTTAACACCTGTTAGCTTGTATCTATATGCTATTAGGATACTCCTGATGAGAGGTTTAAATGCTCACAGGCTATTTATTCCATATATGTTAGCCTCCATATCTATGTGGTGAGGCTCTTCGGATTCCAGAATGTCAATACTCACACACTATTGATTCCACATTAATTAGCTTCTATCTCCATATAGCATAGGCTCTCACATTGTAGAAGGTCGGTACTCACACGCTATTTATCCCATTTCTATTAGCTTCTGTGATCAGGGTTCTCATCAATATAGAAAATGAACACTCACTTGCTATTGTTTTAACACGTATCAGCTGCTATCCCTACGTAGTAAGGCATCTAAGCGCCGAAGGACTATACTCACGCCCTGTTTATTCCAGACTTATCAGCTTCTATGCCTATATAGTCAGGATTCACATTATTGTAGAAGGCAATACCGACCTGCTATTTTTTCCAAATTGATTAGCTTATATCTCTATACAGGTTGAACTCTTAGTATTGCAAGATGTTAATACTCACAGGCTTTTTTCCCGCACTTATCAGCTTCTATGTCCATACACTTAGGGCTCTTAATTCCAGACAATTAATACTCACAATCTATTCATTCCACATATAAGCTTCTATATTCATGCAGCCAGGGCTCTTAGCGTTGTAAAAGCTTAGTACTCACACACTAGTTATTCCACACCTGTCAGCTTCTGTCGTCATGCAGCAAAGACTCTCAGGATTATAGAAGGTTAATACTCACTTGCGCTTGACACAAGCCAGACATGCAAGTTGTGTCCGTCGGGCACTTGAAGTAGTGAAAGATAGACCTAAGTAAGCCGAACCATGAAAATTAGATTGTGACACATACCACAGTCCCACAGGTTCCACAGTTTTGAGGGTCCGATGATGTGTCGGTGCATTTTCCGCTGCATAACATTTCAGTTGAAGAAGTCTTAAGTGGGCCACAGGTATAGCAAGGTCCTCCACCGTGAGAAGCTAGTGAGGTACAATCTTCACCCGGATTGGGGAAGTTCGCTGCACACCACTGTGCACAAACCCTGTTCGATTTCGCACTAGCAGGAATCCCTATATCTGATTAGTATAGTACGAAAAGGACATGTTGAAGGTTGATTTGGGCAACTTACCTAGCCCCAGCAAGCTTAATACTAGGATCTCGAACATTGCAACCAGTAGATTTAGACCTTGATTTTGGGTCGATAGCACTAGGAAGATGTTAGTGAAACCACAATTCGGAGAAAGTGAGGAGGGCCAAATGAGAATATTGTTCTCTTACCACTGTCGTGACTAAGGGAAGAAGGTGAATAAGGAAAAGGTGAATAAGGAAAAGGTGAATAAGGGAGGAAGAGAAAGATAGTGCCAACAATAGGAAACCGATAAAACGCATTATTGATGACAACAAGTCAAGCTCATGATTACACATATATTGATGGGATCCACAAGGGTCTAGAAGATGAGAATGGTAGATGCACCTGATCTCCAGCTTTTGTGCATGTGATACCCACCTCCAGTGTTTCTTAGGGTTATGGTTGTACTGTAACCATGTATCTTGACTACACTCTTTCCGTTTGCGTAGATGGCAGAAGAATAAGCTTCTTCGGTGGCGGGAACACGGGCTCTTGACTCCGCCGCAGTCTACTGTCACAGTCCAACCTGCGAAAACTTGAAGTCACGACCCCCTACATGGTAAGACGTGTCGCTGGTCCTATTAGATCCCGTAGCGCCTCTACGCTATATGTGTCTCGGGTTCTATTAGATCTACAGATTGCTGCCCTCTGGTTGGTCTAAAGAGCCTGAAGACCCGCATAAGAAAGTCTCCGAGGCCTCAAGAGCATAGCCCCGACCGTCGCCCCACCACCTCTCCACTATAACGATCATTTCCAATTGTCGTTATATGGAGTTATTACCATAGGCTGGGCAAACGTCAAATATAGCCCAAAAATCATTTTCCAACGGTCGGGAGGCGATACCTTCACTCCTCAGTTCTATTAAGCCGCCCGTGGACCTCCCACAAAAGATATTGTGCGGCAGGCCCAACCGGACAAGGTCTCTGGCACTTACCTTGGGCTAGAAATGGCAAACGAGGGTCAGTGGTTATCCACTGAGTCGGCCAAAGCGAAAGCAATTCGCATGCGTCTATGTCAGGACATGGGAACGTTATCACACTTCCTCTTTCCTTGCACACGGTCGACTCCACACGTCCTGATGCAAGCAGCATGATCCATCCCTCCGTAGCGCGGGTTCAATTCGTGCGAGACAAACGAGAGACTGACTGTAATGTAGACAGCACCAGGTGTAGACATACTCAACCAAGCTTGTTAGAATAGTCATCGCATTCGCAGTGGTGAACAAATATTGGCGATCAAAGGAGACAGGAAATTGCTGTTGGTCAGAGGTATTACTTGTTATTCTTCTTAGAGGGAAACTTGAGACTATATATACAAGGAGAAGAACAAGTTCATTGGAAATCAACTTGGTTCTTCGTATAGATACCTCGGGATTAATTCCGATGGTTCGGCTTGGTTCCTGATCTGCACCAGCCTCATGTGCATCGTGAAGGCTGGCAAAGACCGTACGTAGTTACGCTTCTTCTGGATGAGGGATGTATCATACAAACAGAGACATAAGGAATACCATACAATACTGCAGAGTCGCAGACCAGGTTTTATGACGCTGGTGTGGCGGTGCAGCTTCTGTAATGTACAGGGCTGGCAAGCCCATTATACGTTGAACAAATCGGCCGTAATGAATCTGTCAACCCAATGCATTTCAAGGCCGGGATCTGTAATCTTGGAAACCGAGGATCGTTGGCGCGCGATGACCAGAGCAAGCGATCGTAGAAACTTGACTGGAGGTGGATAGCCATTGTCCGCCAACCGCAACACATATTCTACCAGCGCTTGCTCCTCTTGGGGTGTAAGGTACTGCTGATTGGTGGCTTTATAGACAATAGAAGGCTTTTCATTGGCCCGACGCCACAAGGTTGATGCGGGGATCCCGGTCGATCTTGACCGAGCCGCGTACGATGTCCGCCTCTGACGCTGAGGGGCGGGAGACGCGAGTTAAGCACTGGATGCTATACGACATCTACTACATGGAGTGGCGACATTCAGACTGTGAGAGGGCATACAGTACGTAGAAGTACACGCTGCTACAGTAATTATACGGGATATTGGCAAGTCATGGGATTCCTGTACATGTTACAATATCCTAAGATATATTGGTACTAAATTTATTTTCACTTTGTAGCTTAACCGAGTGTAGTTTGAAAAAGCTTTCACCAGTCAGACTTAGCAACTTCTATGAAAATCTTGAGAAGGCCAGTGCCTACAAATCCTCTATACGAAGCTCACCACACGATAAGTAACGATATCCGGGATTGCTGAACTTACCTTACACATGAAGTCGTGAAGACTGTTGTTGTATTTGCCAAACTGAATAATCGTTATCGTGCTGAACAACCATAGTTGATTTCTGCAAGTCCGTCAATAATGGTGAAGCTATACTCATAATCTACCCCGATATCCCGCGCTTTTTCCCGTTGAAAAACAATTGCAGCGATGGGGATTAGAAGCACGAGAGATAGTGCTTGGACGCGAGCATCCCAACACGCTCACCAGTGTCAGTAACCTTAGGTTAGTGCTCTACAGCCAAGGGAAATACGAGGAGGCGGAAACAATGCATCAGTGGCCATGTGGATGACATGTTCATGCGTCTAGACATCAACAGCCTGAAACAGTCACTCCTCTGGATATTCTATACATAGCTCGGATCAACACGCCAATTGTGACGCGGTTTCACATTTCCCGGCCTATATTTATAGCATTTGGCTTAGATGTAACTTACATTAGGATATATCTTCATACTTGCCAACTTTTCCTGTAGCATTATATACCTTCCAAGTCTGATGCGGCCCTGTTGTACCTGAGTCAAGTTCTTAAAGCAGCGTCTTCTATTGCGAATCGGGGGTTGTGGCGACCGCTCCGGTAAGCGGCGCTATACACCGACTTACATGATTCTTTCCTTGGCGCGTATTCGCTTTGTCGGTATTTTTGTTTTATGTACCTCTCTGCTGCCAAGAATCCCACCAAAATTGGTTTGATCTCAGGTCTCATTATGATGATAATAGCAGAACCCAGCATAGGCAACGAGATGGGCGAAAGGATGTCATATCGTCTTTCTTACCCATCCCATACGTTTTTGTGGATGATCTTGGCGTCATAGTAGTACACAGCGGGTTTTGTAGTGTTGCTCGTCGTCCCGTAATTCGCCACTTTGACTATTTGTAATATTTGTTTGAAATGGGTTATGGAGGTTAGAGATTAGAACATTTTTGTTTTTGTTGCTCTCATACAATATCTAACCTGTGCATTAGGAATGACGGTGCTCACATGTGGGGGTACCTGGTGGCCGTTTCATCACATAGGGCATTTCATGTCTCCGGGATGGGGGTTACGTGACGCGATATTACTACGCGATCTAGTACGTGGCTGAGTAAGCTAGTCTACTTTAGGAAGGCGGAGGACCAAGTGGTGATAGATGTGGTCACAGACTTATGGCGCGCCACTGTACTTGCGGACAGGGTTACAGTTCTTCCGTTTAGCCGTTGGAGTATTTTCATACATCAAATCACAAGACTTTCCCCTCCCCTGTATTTGCGTTTTGTTATATGTACCTTTCCGCCGCGAATTCCACCAAAATTGGTATACTCTCAGGTACCCACAATTATGATCAGATAAAACACCATTGTAGGTAATAAGATGGACAAAATTATGCAATATTGCTTTTACTATCCCTCTCAGACGTTTTGGTGGATTTTCTTGGCGTCATAGTGGTAAATAGTGGATTTTTCTAGGGGTGCCTGTCATGCCGTAATTTGCCACATTAGCAGTCTATAATCTTTGTTTAAAAAGAGCTATCGAACGAGAAATAGAATATTCCTTGTTTCTGGAACGCTTAGGAAGTATTCAACAATTGGATTAGGAATGATGGTGCTCAAATGTGCTGGTACACAGTGTGCGTTTCACCACACAGGGCATTTTATGTCACAGGGATGGGGGTTAGCACTTGAGCTCCGTCACCGAATCGGGGGTTTCGCCCAATTCTGGGCACTGAAGATGGTCCATGCACCAAACCATAGCTTGGGTGAATTCTCTAGCTTCCAGCATTTTCTTCGCCTGTGCGGTTGTTTTCAATAGATCTAGAAGCCTGCTGGCTTTGCTCCTTCGAAGATGCTATTATGACTGAACAGTTTGAGACCGTGACCGAGTTCACTTGGCGAGGAAGAAAAAATCATAGTTGGTGCTGGAGAGACAGTTCGATAAATGTTAGTGTAAACGAAGAAGCAAAGGTAGTTAGTCTTGTGGCTTACCGAGATGAGTGTTAGATTGGACAGGACGGCGCCATAAAAAAAATCTGTAGAGGCAGACCTGCTTTAAATAGGTTATGATATCGGGCAAGGGTGAGTCATTCAGAAAAATGGTGGGGAAATTACTGATTCTTACGTGAATTTTCCAGTGTACAAAGAATACGTTTTTGGAGGTAATCGTATAATTGAAATATGGATGGTGTTTGAACAGGTTAGAGATATAGTCATTGTAGGGATTTGCGCTATAGTACAGTATACACACATACACACATACACACACACATATAGAACATAAGGATCTGTGAAATCGCAGTCCCTAGCGCCACAAACGGCCGCCTTTTCACCCGTAATAATTTCCATCACCTGGCCGCCGCTCGACCGATCTTAAACACCACTACTCTGCATCCGCCAAGCCATGTCAGTCATCATCCTGGCTTGTCTAACTAGTTAGGTCGCTCTTCCTACTATCTTTCCTCTGCCATGTGGGCCTTTCCTTTCTGAGATGCTGCCGCTTTTACGAAGGCGCGCAGACTCAGACTCACTGAGTAAATTTCAGTCCAGGCACAGACTCACAGACCTGATCAGAGAGCTTTCACGTGCCTACTCAGACGACGCTCAGTGAGTGTGATCAGCCAGCTCACTGATTACTCAGACCCATCAGAGGCGTCTATTGAGCACTCAGTCCGCGCTCAGTCCAAACCAAACAAAGCACAGCGCCCCACAATATTGTTTATTTGGTAAATCACTTTTGGGTGGCCTTCATTTTCCGTCATGATCCCGTTTCTTGAGGCGCTGCATCCTTTCAAGGAAAAGAGAGGTTAAAGAAATTATGCCTCAAAAATGGAAGGCTTGAAGAAAAGCCGTTGTCTAGTCTCGTGTTGAGTAATAGAAATGATCCGTGCCTAAGAATTGAAGAACAAATGGAAGTTATACCCTGTCACTCTAAAACCTTCCTCACATCTAGACCTCAAAATGGGCGGATCCGGATCTAACTTTTAGATCCTGATCTTGATCCGCACCGCGGTTCTACGCAAGGCGGATTAGGATCAATCCGTTTAGACCCTAATTTGTATTAATTTGCTAAGACTTTCCTCCTTTGGCTGGATAAAATGATTCTTCTACGGAGAATAAGACTGAAAGCCATCTTTCCACCCATCAAGGCCTCACCGATAGAATTACACCTCTCAGTGGGAAATTTGTCAATAATGTCAGGAAACCTCTTACTAGAGCCCAGGCAAAACAACCACCGATTAGGCATTTTTCGAACAGCTCGACGAGGAATATGCCCCGACAGAAGCTCAATTCAACAGAGAAACGAAAGCTGCATGAGCTTAAAAGCAAGAATCGGACCCTGAGGCAACTTGGGAGTCATTTTACAGATATAGATACAGCCTGTCGCAGACAGGCTTGGACGGATATATCACATCTCATCAGCGATGCACTAGGTCACGGACTCAGCAGAGAAGTGGCTAAACAATAGTGATTAGGTCCAATGTACGATTATTGTGTGAATTATGCATTTCTATTTGTAGATTATTCTCCGAGAAAAGTCCTCGCCAACTTCCTCAATGGTCTGGTCCCGACAAATTCGCCGTTCGGCAGGAACCCGAGCTGGTGTAGCCTTTCTATTATGTGTCACGCTCCATGAATGCCACCGTAGACCATGTCATGATAAGACTGGCGCGTCTTCGACGGGAACAGGTTTTCTAGTATCGTCGAATTGGGGGGCCTGATTTTGCTGAAGCGATGAGATAATGTTGGGCGCCTTGATCCAGTCGTAAATATGGACAATTGAGCTCATGGCCAGGACAGGAAGATGATATGTATGGGCAGGTATCAGTACCTAGTTGTAATGGGTAGGTTGCTGAGATACGGAGCTAGATAGTGAGTGGGAAGAGAGTTAATACCCTTTGCAGGCTAGTTAGTTAGAGGGAGTCTTTCTGGTACTAAAAGTCTCAGCCGGGCCTTAGGTATCCAATTTTCCTTTGTTACAGTATTACAGTAAAGGCTCACTTTCTCAGCCAATCAAGCCCTGTTATTTTCACAATACCAGTAAATTCCCAGACGTTTCTCCCTCATCGCATCCCTGTCTTTGTCAAAGACAGAGCACCGCTCCAATAGCAGTATCCAATGCATAAGCCCATGCCAAGTCGCGTTCAAGTGGTACGCTAGCTTCAAGTCGAAGGAGGAACTCAACCTTCCACTGACTCTTGAGGTACAACTCTAGCATTTGAAGAGTTCTAAACCATTATTACTGGTCCAAAGTAGCCTGAAGGTCTCTACCGAATCCACTGCAATGAGCTGTTCAACTGCGTTCCAGGATGTTCCAAAGTAGTCCATTCAAGCCCCCTTTCCCACCAACCAGAACGAACTGGTTCTAAACTAGTAAAGCACATGTTTTATAGTAAAATTTAACAAGTTTCAACTGTCCAGTCTTCTTCAACGCTTTTAAAAGGACCACTTCGCTCGGCCAGGAACGACAGCGGCTGTCCCCATCAAAATCGAGTCCGACTCCGAATATGACCTGATTCTATCAAGGGCGAGGATATTGAGTAGGATCCCTAAATCAGATCGATGATGGGTCGCCGTATTCGGGGCAACATCATGCCGACCTGAGTCTAGAAAATGTCAGGCTCGCACCCAAGGACATGAAGTAGCATACGAGAACACATACCTTCGGATCAGAACAAGTACAAACTCACCTGCTAAATTGTGAAGCAAACATGCCCAGCCTGAAAAGTAAGGAGGCATCTGGTGTGAGGTCGAGCTAGCCATAGGCGATCTTAAGCCCGATAGGGCGGAAGGCGCTTGTTCGATGTTGAATCACGAATTCACGGACGAACAACCCCTACTTTCGAACCCCTCCATTTGTCAGACTCGGATTTATGAATAAATCTCCGGGACCGAAGTACAGTAGCAGAAAGTTAAGATCTACAATAGCAAATCGCTTTGTAGGTTAGTTCGGGGCGCCTTGCGGGGATGAAAACTCGGTCCAAATTTTTCGGACGAGAGCCCGCACCATTCTACTTCGACCAAACGCGATAATATCTATAATTTGCTTATATTAAACTCTAATCAACGGGCCAAATTTACGGATGAATGGTGTTGACTCACAATTTGTAAGACTGACACTTGCGGCTGAAATGTAGACTTCAAGCCCAAGGGTGGGTATGCAAACGGCCGTAATATCGGACTTAGCAACCGGACAGTTGGCTCGTAGTTTAAAACAACATAACAAGGCCCAGCAGCCTTGAATTTTTTGATTCTCGCGGATTTTTAATTTCCTAGAGATTTCAGCAGCCATGTCTCAAACCTCGAGCAGTCGCCCACCAAGCGAGAAGCCGGTCATCGACGACTTGGCCGCAAGTCAAGATGAGAAACAAATTGAAGATGGCGAGAAGGGCGTAGGTAGCCCTGACGAGGGACCCCAAGAACATTCTAAAGGCTTCGCTTTGGCTATGGTGATTGTGGCTCTCGTTTTGAGTGTTTTTCTTGTTGCTCTTGATATGGTAATTTTTTTTGAGATCAAGGTAGTTCGAAACAATCCCAGCTAATATCACCCACAGACCATCATTGCAACGGCCATTCCTCGCATCACCGACCAATTCCATAGTTTTGATCAAATTGGCTGGTACGGCTCGGCCTTTTTCGTTACTCTGGCAGCTTTCCAATCCGTCTGGGGAAAGGCTTACAGGTACTTCCCTCTCAAAACGGGGTTCGTGGTCGCCATCTCGATCTTTGAGCTCGGAAGTCTACTTTGCGGTAAAATCCCACACACCCATCCATGTGTGAGCAAGATCTAACAGAGGATATTGCAGGCGTCGCACCCAACAGCAACACACTCATTGCTGGAAGAGCTATAGCAGGCATTGGTGCTGCTGGCCTTGCTTCAGGGTGCTATACGATCATTGCCCTCGCTGCGCCCCCTCGTCTGCGGCCCGCCTTTACAGGAATCCTCGGAGCAACATATGGATGTGCCAGCGTTGTCGGTCCTCTTATCGGTGGAGCTTTCACTGATCACGTTAGTTGGCGGTGGTGGTAAGCTTCTCGCACATATGGGATCAGTTCGTTACTCCGGCTAACTAATAGTTCAGCTTCTACATAAATCTGCCTGTTGGCATATGCTCTGCGATTGTAATTTTCATATTCTTCAAAACCCCAGCGGCAGCGAAGCCCGTTGACGCCACTTGGAAGGAGAAAATCTTGCAAATGGACTTTCCCGGAACTGCAATCATCCTTACCGGTATGATCTGCTATCTTCTTGCCATGGAGTGGGCTGGCGTCACCAAGCCGTGGAACTCCGGAAGTGTGATCGCACTCCTGGTCGTCTTCGGGGTTTGCATCATTCTTTTTGTATTGAACGAGTGGTGGCAGGGCGCGAGAGCCCAACTGGAGTTTAGTAAATTGACACAGAGAACATTGGCTGGTGTTTGTGTCTATACCATCTTGTGAGTCCGCTGCCCGTCCAATTTAGCAAGCAATATTGCTAACAGGAGGCTAAGCCTTTCGGGTACCTTTTTCGTTCTTCTATATTACCTGCCTATTTACTTCCAGGCTATCCATGGTGTATCTGCAGAGGAATCTGGCATTCAAAATCTTCCAATGATAGTAGCAGTCTGTGAGTCAATTTTTCAAAGTGGTACTTGGTACTTGGATCGCATAGCTGATTTTCCCAGCACTCTCAACTGTCATTTCAGGTGGCCTCATATCGACCTTCGGCCACTACGGACCCATCCTGGTTATCGGGAGCGCTATGGCCACGGTTGGCACTGGCTTGCTCTACACGCTTCAGATCGATTCACCCTCTTCTCAGTGGATCGGCTACCAAGTCTTAGCAGGGTTCGGAATGGGACTGACTTTCCAAATTCCGATAATAGTTGCTCAGTCTACCTGCGAGATCAATGAGGTCTCTCATGTCACGGCCATCACCCTTTGTAAGTGATGAACTTCACGATTGTGCTGGCGAGAGTACTGACTGCTCCAAGTTTTCCAAATGATAGGTGGCGCAATCTTCATCTCCGCGGCACAATCTATTTTCGGGAACAAGCTTGTGCAGCGCCTCGTCGTGAACGTGCCAAATATCGATCCGTCGATTATAGTAGGTGGCGGCGCAACGGGGTTCCGCAGCTCACTGCCCGCTTCGGCCACGCCGGGAATTGTGCTCTCGTACATGCAGAGCCTGCACATCGTATTCGCACTTTCCATCGCCCTCGCCGGTATGGCGACGCTGATGAGCATCATTCCAAAATTCGAGAAGATCAAGATCAGGATGTGAGAGAAAGAGAGAAAGACTTTAGACAGGAAGCGTGTATGACTGGCCGAGATTAAGATAGGATTAACCGCCCCTATATTAATCTTGCTATGTTTATGTAGGCCTTCCTACTAGACTAAAGTAATTAACTAAAGATCTTAATTGTATTAATTCTACTAGCACTATCCGGCTATAATTAGCTGGTTACATCTGGTGGATGTTCATCTACAGTGGCAGTTGAGAAATTTGAGTCTAGACCAGAGAGACGGTCCAATCACATATGCCTCATATATTTCAACTTTCCCTCTATTGAGAGATCTTTCTAAAGGTCATTTGAATCGTCTTTCTTCATGATTCAGGCACCATCTCTTTGATTTCTTCGAACTCTTAACTAATAAGATGATTTGGAAGATTTGTGGACGTTTCAACTTATGAAATCCCGCTGTAGATACATGATCTACTGCCCCCCTTGTGTATCTAATCTTAAATAGCCATTCGTGTGATGACTGAGACTTGAATTAAGGCTGGCGACTGGCATTGGGTGGGTTGTTTGGACTGTTTGCGTGGAGAGCATGATCTTTCGCATTCTCCACAATTGGTCACGAGGACCCACCCGAGGCCCCAGCCTCCGCTGATTCATCCAAGCTACATCTAACCTCACCTAAGCACCTTTGTGGCTCTTAGGAAGAGCTTATTCTCCTTATTAATCACGTTCCGTTACACCAAACCGGGACTTATATCAGTACAGGATGGATCGAGTCCAGAGACTTTTCATGGACTGCGGGGCCTACGAGCCGCTGGATGACTCGGCGGAGGTAGATGCTAGCGAAGATGGACACGACCAGGAAAGAGCGCCGCCTCGCTTTTCGCGACTAGAATACAGCGTCTTCTTCCTCCTAGGAGTGTCAATGCTATGGGTATGGTGAGCCGTACCTGGAGTAGTCCTTAATGTATCTTATAATTATAGATCTAACATGTTGGGCCTTCCTCTAGGAACATGTTCTTGGCCGCCTTAACGTATTTCTACAACTGCTTTAAATTAGATGAGTGGACGTCGATATATTACTAGCCTTCTATCCTTATAGTTTCTACCCTCACTAACCTCGGGACTGTATACGCTTTCGCGAAAATTTAGAAGCGCGTCTTGTACCTGTGGCGTATCACGCTCTCGCTGCTGATTAACTACTTCATCTTCACTCTACTAGCATTCTCGACTATTGTTATGAAAGATAGTTCGGTCCGCGTATACTTTAGGTTCTTGATAGTGATAGTCTTTAGCGTAAGCTTTGCTGCTGGGCTAAATCAGAACTGTGTCTTTGCGTACGTCATAGGGTATGGTCGAGAAGAGTATACGCAAGCGATCATAGATAGGCAGGGAGTTGCGGGTGTGCTTCTATATATTACCTAGATTGTGTCAACATGTGTGGGTGCTACCCCGCACTGAGTGTGTGCATAAGCGATGCACACATCAGACTAATCGGAGCTATATCGGATTGAATACTCCACGATCAGCGATGATGGATATCAACTATCACATCAGATGGAAAAAGCAACGAGTTTCCTAACACTCTCGTATGCCCCTATGTTATTTCGGATTTTCATGAGTCTTTTCCTATGACATTCTACTATGTACCTAAAGTTATGAATACTGCCTGTTTCCCTAGTAAAATACAACAAGTTTGACACCCTTTTAATCCACGAGTAGAGCTCAAGGCAATTCTGATTATACTACGTTAGCCTTCTACTATTTAACTAGTTTGCTGCCGACCCCTCTCTATTCGTACGCTTTCGTCTCTCTTCTATAATCGTGGTATTCGATCAACCAGCACGAACGCTTCGTGTACCCCTAGGATTTATGCCCACGGCTATAATCCGATAGTTCTTATATAGTAATTATTATAGGAATAGTAAGGAATAGAGACTATTTCGTGAACTAATTAATAATAACTAGGATTATATTAACTAGCTTCCTATTATAGGTTATTAGTAATAGGCCTATAATAAAGTCTATTAAGATCTCTATAAAAGGTCTTAAAGGAATTAGAAGTAGTTAAAGCTTCCTATATAGCTTATGTCTTTTTACTATTACTCCTTAGTAGATCTAGTAATCCTAGATATATTTAGTAACGTCTATATAGATATTTAGCTAATAATATTTCCTTTTTATTAGTTTAAGAGTTCTTATATAGCTAAAGTAGCTAGTAAGAGGATTATTATAATATATACTTATTAATATATTTCTAAGATTATTCCCAATAGGAATATAAATACGTTCCTTAAATTATAAAAGACTCTTAGGTCTAATACTCTAGCCCTTAAACCCTAGAGTTAACGACTATATAGTAGTCTTTTAGCGCTAGGTCTCTAAGTCTTTGCCTTAAAGTTACTTAAGAAGCTCCTTAAGGTCTATATCTATCTTAGTAAGGTATACCTACTTAGAGATATAAGTAAGCTTTACTTATACATTAGGGAGATAGCGCGTACGCCTAAGCTCTCTCTAATTAGTTACGCTAACTAATTTATTCCTATCTTTATTCTCTTTAAAGTATAGGATATTTAAGATAAGCGTACTTATAGTTAGTAACTAGACTATAATAGAATAGTAATTAGTTATCTATAATTTACTAGCTATTTAGTAGCTTGATAGTAAAATTAAGTTAATCTTATAGTTACTTAGGAGCTAATACTAAGAGGATCTATCTATAGGATTACTCTTTCTAGCGCGATATTTTATTATAAAATTAAATAGGATAAGAGCTAAATACTACTCCATTAGTGAATGAGACGGTTAACACGCTGCGGGAAAAGGCCACCCTTGCACGTGACCACGAGTGGTAGAAAGGTAGATGGGTATACGGGTAGACCATGCCAAGGATTTCTACCACTATACCATCTACCACCTATACCAACAGGAAGAGCTGGATATATAAGGACACTCCTTTACCATCGTGTATTTAGTTCTTCGCGATCAATCTCACATTGTTACTTGGTTACTACCAGCAGTACTTTGCACTTCACAGTTCACCTTTAAGACAACCCAACCTACAAGTAGGGGATTCACTTTGTGGCAACGCTCAGTGATTGACTTACTTGGCGCGCACTTCTGGCACGTTCTGCAAGATACTCAACAGGATCCAATCCGCAGTAAGGCTTTGCGAAGCAACGGTACGATTGAGAGATACTCTTGGAATCCGCAGTTAGAATCAGGCAAGTATAACCCGTGGACATTCTAATTCACAGTGACCAGTCGGCTACGCGTAACATATAAGTCCTAAAAGTTTATATATAATATTAATTATTTCTTTATAAGTCTCTAGAAGTTTAATAATATAGTAGTAAATATTATTCTAAAGATTATATAGGAGCTTTATAAAGAAGAAGAGGACTCTCTCTTTTTCTACTACTCTTAGAAAATAATATTCTAATATATTAAGTTAGGCGTAAAACTTATAAGGATCCTCTTCTTTATATTAGTAAGCCTTCTTAAGTTAGCCTATTATTACTAACTTAAGGCTAGCTATATTTTTAATAAGAATTAAGGTCTAGTTCTTAAAGTAAGACTAATCTTCCTTAAGATTTTATTAAGAGTTAGATAACTTTTTATTAATATATTAGTACTCTCTCTACTAGTATATTATATCTATATAGCTAAGCGTCCTAAGGATCTAGGTCTAACTATTATAATAACACCTTAGATCCTCTTTAAACTATTATTAGAGGTCTAGAAGCTACTCTTATTACTATTAGAGTAAAGAGATAAAAGTAAATATAGGAATATTTTGAAGTTTAATATCCTAACCCCTTCCTAATAGATTAGAGAGGTTCTAGTAGAGATCTAATAAGGTTTTATCTTAGTTCTATTCTATAAGCTATAACTTAAGTATTTTAACTTAGTCTTATAGATCTTTAAGCCTCTATAGCTTCTCTATAGTCGCCTAAATAGCTATAAGGTTTATATTAAGGTTAGTTAGGGGAATAGCTTTAGAGGTTATAGTCTCCTTAGTTATTTAGAGAGGGTTTAGTACTCCTTTAGTAGAAGGAGTAGAATAAGTTCTTAGTACTATTTCTCCTAGATAATTAAAGAAGAAGAAATAGAAATTATAAGAATATACTCTATAAGTGTCACGGGCCAGTGCCCGATATAGGTCACGTGTATCACGAGACCTTGGCATGTTGACGTGGGGAACGCGTAGGATAAACTTCCCCTCCTTAAGCTTTTTATAAACAGCATGTTGGCCTAGTTAGATTGAATCAAGTCTTGCTTCAGCCCTTCACAATAAGTTAGGGTAGAGGCCTATTAATTAAGTAGAAGAAATAGAACTAGATTAATTATACTAAAATAGTTAAGGACTACTTCTTAAGGAACGTAAGGGTTCCTCTTTATAGTTTAACTTATATATAATCTTATTACTTAAATAGGAAGGTGTGAGCAAGCTATAACGTGTAGGAAGCAAGGTTGAATAGGCAGAAGATGAATTACTATCTTAGGTAAGATAGTATAGGATCAGATAAAAGAATAAAAGAGACTTAAAATTCAAATCAATCTGCTCGGGGGTTTAGGCTCCTTAAATAATTAAGAAAGCAGGAGATTCTAGCAGATTATATTGATGTCATATAGTTCTATCAGATTCTATATGATCTAGGCTATAGCATCATATAGGTCAGCTGATATATAACAAGGTTGCCACCTAGAAGATTCTATAGTTATCGATATATCATATTAGTCTATATACGATAGAAGGAGATATATCCTTAGGAGAGAGGAGGAACATAAGGCTTATGTAACCTCTTCCTAAGGATCTTCCCTATAGAGGTTCGTTCACGTGTTAATAGTAAAGCTCTAGCGAATCCTGACTAAAAGCCTTCTAGCTTATTAGGTCTAGGTAGCCTAAGGCACTAACACCTTTAGGAATAACCTTAGCTAGGGTATATTATAACACTTATTTACTACTTTTCCGTCTTTAGTTAAAGTATTTTTTATTCACTATATCCTAAAGAGAATATTAGTATAGTATTACTATAAATAGTAAGATAATAGTAAGGACTTACGCTATATATTTCTTTCCTATCTATTTTAGTGATCTCTATACTAGTAGTCTCTTTAAACCTGCTAAAGAGTCGCTCCGCGCATGCCTTAGCTATTCTTACTATTAGCTTCCTACTCTTACAGAGTCGGCTATAGGTAGAATTCGTATACTAGCAAATAAACCCTTTTACTATTTCATAGCTTAGAGGTAAGTAACCTAGAATAGTTTTATAGTCTTTAAATCCGTTTTTAGGGTTACCTATAAAGCTAAGAAAAATTAGCTTTACTATTAATAAATCTTTTCTATTCTAAATTTTTAAACTTACTTAAGCCATAGATTTAAGGTTTGTTAGTGTAATTTTTTAGTCCTTAGAGGTTTTCTATCTTTGTTTCGAACAGCGTCTTCCTTCTTATAAGCTCTAGGGATATAGCCGTTCCTCTGCTGTAAAAGACGACGCCTTTCTTTAGCCTTCTTATCACTCTTAGAGAAAAAAGCTTTTCGACCTATAACGGGATATTGATCGTGAGCTTAAAGGGGAAGAGCCAGACTTAGAGGAGTAGTTAATTGTGATACAAGTAATAAAATGTATGTTACTTTTAATAGGGCCGTAGAGGGGACAAAGTCTCCTTTAATATTTTGGGTCACAGGAAGCATGACAGTGCAAAGGCCTCTTTAAACTGCATACTTGAACAGGACAGGCCACCTCACTTTTGTCGTTTGGGCCAGTTTTGATTAGATGGAGGCCTCTAGAATGGGGAGGCCTCAGAAGTACCATTAACGCGCTAGGTATCACAGAATAGATGACCCTGTGGGGCATATCCTTTTGGGTATAGTCTGACTTGGGCTGTGGGAAAATAATTACCGCTCGCTGATTGGATAATGAGTCCTGGTGAGTAAGCCGTGGCTGAGTGATCACTGAGCCATCACTGAGCACCGCTGATTGGTCACTGGGCGATCACATGACTGCACTGATCAGATCACTGACCATGAGCGCGTGCTGACATTTACTCACTGAGCCTGAGCCTGATCGCCCTCATTAAAGCGGCGGCAGCCCAGACAGGAAAGCCCCACCCGGCGGACAAAATCCGGTGTATATATGCGCATATATCAATCAATACACTAGGCCCAACCGATGGACGGATGAAAGAAGATCAAACGTTGAAGAAAGTAGGTAAACAGGGCAGCTCGAGGAACCTTCTCCCAGGAAATAATCCGTCACGCACATGCAATGAAGACGATAAGAAGTGCAATCCAACGGAAATAATAAAAAAAGCCAACAGCAAGGCCTGGAAGGTACCAAGTAAGGTAAACTGGGGATGGCAAGAAGCCAATCCCCAAAACCCCACGAACAAAAAGGGTAAGAGATCACAAAGATAAAAGACCAAAAAGGGTAGACTAGACATAAACCAACATGGAAAAGAGACGTAAATAGAAAAAATATCAAAATAAGCCGCAATGTAGACGAATTAAAGTTCATGCCCGTTGACACTCACATCATATTCGCAGTGTTCACGGGGACCTGCCTCGAGGCTTGTCGACCCGGTTTCCCCGCGATGGTTCAACAAGGGGAAAGGAATGTTTGTTCCGCGGTGTCCTCAGCAGTGTCATCCCGGTCTGCAGAATGGGATTGTACCTGTTCAGGTGGGGTTGATGCAAAAGTGAAATGAGATGGTGGGCAACTGGACTCAACGGGGATGGACTTGGACATGGATAGACCAAACCATAGTCCAGTCCGCGGAATCTCAATCCCAATCCCAATCCAGGAAAAAAAGAAAGAATTCATGTAGACCAAACCAACTCCAAAAACAAAAACATAGCACAGCCAGCGGGTATCTCTAGTAAGCACCCTGGTTTCCCAACGGCGAAACAGGCGCCCGATGCACACCCTCAACAACCGGGCGATGAAACTCGGGCAATTCATCATGAAGCAAGCCAAACGAGAACGCTGGGTTAGGAGTATGCGTGTGCCTAACAGGGGTGTACTCCAGTCCCCCATTCATCAGTGTACTTGAGCGACCATCGCCGGCGCGCTTGCTCTTTTCACTGCTGGCGTAGTTGTAGATGTCTGGTGTGCAGTCGGCGGTTAGAGCGACGAGGCGCTGGCCAGCGGTGGTTCGGTCATGGTAGATCCCACGGCTTAGACAGCGGTCTGTGGAAGTAGATGCTGGGACTTGGGTTGTGGTCGTGTGAGGGATGGTTGAGCGTGAGTCTGTGGTTATGTCGAGGGGTTCGATAGAGTAGGATGTAGTACTGGCGGTTGTTGTGGGGGGTGCTGTTGTTGAGGAGAGGGTTGATGAGATGATTCCTTCTGTTGTGATGGGCATAGCTAGACTGGAGAAGAGTAGGTCTGGGTTTGTGCCTGTTGTTGGACATCTAGTCGTTGGTGGAGGACTGTTACTGAAGAGGACAGTGGTGGGAATTGCGTGGGCAGGGCTGCGGTGATCTTGGGATGGTCCGAAACGCGGGCTCCAAAAGCCTTGTCTGGATTCCATTGGAAGATATAAGCTGGATGCTGGTTCAGTCGGTGCGAAGACTAGTCCTGCTAATGTGCTGCGGCATGTTGGTGTTGGAAGTGTTCGATCCGAGCCTGGGAGATCGGCAGATGAGATACTCGCCATTGCCACTGTCGTTGGTTGTGGGCCTTCTGTAGATGATAGACCCTGGCTTGGAAGCATGTATGAGAAGGGGGACTGGGCTATAGAGTTGTTGGCCTCGGGATCGGGGTACATTGCCCCGTTGCTGGGCCTGCCCACACCCAGCACTGAGTCCCAGATCTTAGGGCTCCAGGGAGATCCTCCGTAGTCAAAGAGATTTCCAGCTGGGGCATTGGGATGCATGTATGCTGGGGACTGGCTGTAGCTGGTAGACTGTCCGTCCTCGTAATGCATAGACTCAAGGGTCACAGCTGCGCGCTCAGGAAAGACTGATCCATCGGCGGTGCCAAGGTCATAGTCGGATGATCGCTGGAAGGCGGGCATGCGAGTCTGAGGTGAGCCCATGGAGAGAAGTGTGGGCTTGCCTGCTGTGGTAGTTGTATACATGCCCAGTCGGGGAGAGGGTACAGCCGACGCTCCTGGACTAGGATACGGCCAGCCGTTGGCCGTGGGAGTCAGCTTCAAGGAGTTGGAGTTGACCTAGTCACAGGTAAGTCAGTTATTTGAATGAGCTATTGCTAAGGCTCATCACTTCTAGTCATGGATGAAGACTTACTCGTAAGAACTGGCAGTCTGTGTTGCCAGCACTGCGACAGTTTGAGCAGCCCTGACCATCGCCAGCGTCCCCGCTGCATTTGATCTTTCGTCGTCGGCATCGACCACACTGTCATTCAGTTAGACCCAAGAATGTAATAATATCGACGATGTTCAGGATGGAATGCCTTACAGCCACTGGAACTCGGCGACGCTGGGGATTCCGCATCTTGCTGTCCATCTCAGTAGCCGGGCTAAGCTCATGATGATTCAAGTTCCGCATAGAGCGGGACATGGAGAGCGAGCTATCATGCCGAGACTGCTCAAAAGCAGCAGTTTTATCTGTATAGTAAGAGTCCATTTCCTAGGAACGGTCAGTGGGTGGACAATTGGCAGACGGTGAGGTTGCCTCAGAGTTGCTTAGGACTTACTGCTGTTGGTATCGAATTTCCACAGCCAGATTCAACCAGAAGCTAGTACACTGCAATAAACCAGTGTATATCGATCCAGCAAAATAACTCAACCTTCTTCAGTTCCGCTTCTAAATGTGAATGACCATGTCTGACGGGAAGGGAAGGAACCTAAGAGGGAAGAAGTTGAAGAGGTCAAAGAGAAAGTCGTTCTTTGGGGGTGATTGCAGAGAGTAGGGCTTTTAGAACCTGAATTTAAGCCATGTTTTGGTAACAATCAAGATAATGGCTGGTGTTCTTTTCTGTTCGATGGACTCTTCTATTATTTTGCAATTTTTTTTCTAATTTCATTTCCACTTTCTACTTATTTTACCTATGGTCATGGAGCATATCTTCTACTGTAGGGGGCCCTGGTTCAGTGGAGGCTTGTTTTCTTTTTTGGCATTCGATTTCCGGGATAGCTTCTTCAATGCTGTTTCCTTTCTTGGGTTGGATTATTATTGCTATTATTTTACTAGCCACGGTAAGTCTATAAGCTTAGATCCTGAGGGTGTGCAAGAGTACGGAGGGGGCCAGCGCCTAGGGCCTCCGTACACCGTTATGTTGAAAGAAGTACTGAATGGCACTTTTCTAGGAATACTGCCTTCCTAGGGGACCACCGTTTAATTATTTTTTTCTTCTTCCTATTTTCTTTGTTTCCTTACTCTACTTCCTTTTTTTTTTTTTCCTTCTTCTTTGCACTTATTGTACCCAGGGGAAATGATATGCAATATGCACTTATCCGAAATGCGCCTAAGCCAGATTCTTTCCCCAGTCTCGCTATCTGGAGAGGCGTGCAAGGCAAGACTGTGCATCAGCGTTTTAGTATAGGAGACAGGTTTCACAAAGTAACGTCACACGAGACATGACCATCATCATGATAGCCATGATGAGGACAAGTCCAAGCAGGTAAGAGCCTGCTGCCCGTATAGCCAATCACGAGGTGGCGGTTTTTTTCTCCTTTTGGACAGCTGTCTGATCATGTATTGGTAGAGTCTGAGTATTCATTCTTTTTTAGTTTGAATGTGAGTGTCCATAATCGGGGGCACAAATAAATTGCCAAAAATACTCCCCACTCACCCATTGCCTCATCGAGCGGTCTATCCAACTTTCCCATATACAAAGGAAGACTGCCTGAAGACGTTTGCGGAAACATATTCCTTGTGTCGATCCTGGATCGCTGCGACTGCCGGGATCGCTTCCGCCGCAATGATCGAGATGAAGATCCACTAGATGGATTGTTCTGATTGGTGTGGCTGCAGCATCCACTTCGTTCTGGGGGGCGCCATGTCGAAATGTATCAAACAGGGCGTTAAGCAGTCAGAATTCGGCCCGAGACGTTAGAGAAGAACCTTCTCGTGGAAGGTAAAGGAAGGAAGTGTTGTGGAGAGCCTAGGCTTCTTCCATCAGCCGGGGGGGGGGGGGGGGTCAAAACATTTACCAAACCACAGTATAAACCGTGCGATAGCTATTAGCGATCGAACGCCCGGATCTTCTTTTCGGGATTTGGATTTGGTTTCTGTTCTGGTTAGAAATTTCCCTGTCTAAGACCTGGCATATTGGCGCTGCAAGTGTCTCAACATGTACCGAAAGCGAAAAAGGAAAAATGAGCGAAGTTTGACACTTTTGACACCTGTCACTTGGATCGTCCCGGCGCACGCAATGGCATCTTCAGGTGGGCTTCGCAGGCCCCGCAAAGCGCGCGCTCTAGAAAAAGCAGAAAAGGGCAAAGCTCCCCGGGACAGGGATCAACTAAAGTTGCCCATGATCGACGACAAGGATACAGAGGCGGTGGATCCGTTCGTTTGGACTCAGGTTTTGGCGCGTCGGCGCGCCCCGCAGCTCGATAGAAGGGGCAACCAGAAAAAGCAATGATGGCGGACCATAAATGAGATTCTCCGGAATACAGTGGTGGCTAGGTGGACCTGGAAACCTCGTTGGCAGAGGGAAGCTTCAATTGAATAAGATTTCATCATGCTTGGATCTAAAAAAGGGAGGATCGGAGAAGGAATCGCGCCGATGATGCATGAAGTTCCGGGACACTTACAAGCTTCCCTGCAACAGACTGTAGCTGGCAGGTACCTTTGGCCTCCAATTGACGTGCCAAGAACCAATGCTGGCTGAATGTCTGCCCTGGTAAAATTTCTGTCTGTCACCCCGATGAGGATCGTATTCAGCAATCAGGAATGTCGTGATAATTGTGTCAATCATGCGCATGTGTGAGTACTCGTGGGTACTTTCCAGGCAACATGTGGTGGGAAAGTATGAGACTCAGCCTCCTCTTTCTGAGCTAGTCTCAAATTCACGAGGTCCGTGGGGAGAAGAGGAGCAGATTAGGAAGGACCTGCTCAGTGGCCGAGTTCCTCCTCCCACGCAGCCTCAAGGTCGGATAATGCACGACATGGGTGTGAGAGGGGAGAAGTGTCTTGATAGGAGCCAGGAGAGTTGCCAGCATCCAGACCCTAATCCAGACTCTAGTCAACTGACTTTCTCATAGAAGCGCCAGGAACGCTCATTCGGATTGAGACTGGCCCTTCATCTTGCGCTACAAAAGAGAGTAATTCCAGCTGCGTTGGTGGTCTCGCCCCTGTTTACCAGCATCTTTGGCTGGCCAGGGCAACCTGGGAAGATAAGAGTCGGACTCACTCAACAGCGAAATATTCATGTTCCATGTGTCGGTCGGCCTCTGCCTCTTTTTGCAAAGCTCAACAGACAGCTGTCGCTCATGATGCTTCCGCTGGATCCTGCTGCAGGTCGCCGCCCGTTTTCCCCCCACCGTTTTCTCGCTGCCGTGGAACAGGTCACCGGAAGGCAGACTGCCAGTTGTAGATTGAAGGCCATTACGCGGGAGAGCAACCCGTCGTTCTGTGCCCTGTGTGCACGACCGAGGATGGAGACATGGTATCATCCTGACTCAGTTCTGGGGAGTGGCTGGAAGAGGGAGAAACTAGGAGGACATGAATCACCCCCAGCTTCACTCCCCAGGTTGACCCCAGCCCTCTTTCAATCAGTCCGGGGTGGCTCATGCCTGAGTGCCTGATCCCTTCACCTCCATATCAAAGTCGACAGACAGTACAGTAGTCCGCACATTTCTGTACTTTGCGCTTTCGGCCGGGACTAGTGGCTGCATCAAGCGCCATTCACCGAAGGCCGGTGAAGAAGGCAGGAAGGTCGAGAAGCTGCGACAAACAGAGGACTAATCAAGCCTCCTCCTGGATAAAGTGCATCGCATTCTCCGCCAGTTGTTCACTGGCCCAATTGCCCAGTGGCGCGCATATCCAACGGGGAGCCTCGGAAGGATATGCCGTTCGATTGATAAGAAGCGTCGTACAGGCACCGGGTCGATCATCCGCGCCAGCAGTGGTTGATCAAAAAGTCTCCCAGCGGTTGCTGTACAACCAGAACCGCAGGCTGATCTGCGTGAGTAAAGAAAGGAAAAAAGAGAAAGTAGACAGTAAGAATAAAGAAATGAGTAAGAAAAAAGAAGAAAGGCAAAGGTGAAGAGCTCAAGAAAGCTCACCAGCTGCAGGAGGGTCAGTTCCCCAGCCAAGCAGATGCTGATTGGCCCGAGCTTCGTCGATCCTCCGACCTCGACTTTTGTCTTTTGCCTTGACGCTGCTCGAGCACTTCTGCCAAACACTACCAGCTGACCAAAGAAGCGCCTGCAAACTCTCCATGAGCGCGCTACTTGAAACCTCCCTGGGCGACATCGTGATCGACCTGTTGGTCGACGAGTCGCCCAAAGCCTGTGAAAAGTAAGCGCCTTTCCCACGTCCCTCCACCCCACCGCATCGTGCTGAACCCGCCTACTAAGCTCTTCCCTGTCTCCCCTCATAGCTTCCTGAAGCTGTGCAAAATCAAGTACTACAATTTTGCACCCGTGCACAGCGTCCAGAAGAATTTCAGCTTTCAAACCGGCGACCCGCTCGGCCCCGACGCGCCCGACAGCGATGGCGGCTCCTCGATCTGGGGTGTCCTCGGTGGCCCCGCGAAGCGCACGTTTCCGATCGACCTGCCGCCGAAAATGAAGCATCTCGAGCGCGGGACGGTCAGCATGGCGACGGTGCCTGCAGCCAATGATCCAGACCAGCGCGTGGCTGGTAGTCAGTTTTTGATTACACTGGGAGAGAACTTGGATTATCTGGATGGCAAGGCGGCTATCTTTGGCAAGGTGGTTGAGGGTTTCGATGTTTTGGAGAAAATCAACGAGTCGTTTATTGATGATCGAGGGCGGCCGTTGAAGGATATTAGGATTCGTCATACTGTTGTCTTGGATGATCCGTTCGATGACCCTGCTGGGCTGGTCGAGCCGCCCGAGAGTCCTGTACCGACGAAAGCGCAGTTGGCTACCGTGAGGATTGCCGATGATGAGGACCTGGATGAGGAGATGGATGAAGCTGCCATGGAGAAGTTGCGCCGGGAGCGTGAAGCGCGTGCTCAGGCGTTGACTTTGGAGATGGTGGGTGATCTGCCTTTTGCCGATGTCAAGCCTCCCGAGAATGTGCTTTTCGTCTGCAAATTGAATCCTGTCACACAAGGTAGGTTGATCTCAAATCATTGTGGCTGGTTGACGGTCGCTAACTACAACTTGATACAGATGAGGACCTTCAGTTGATCTTCAGTCGCTTTGGAACTATCCTGTCTTGCGAGGTGATCCGGGACAAGCGCACGGGGGACAGCCTGCAGTATGCGTTTATCGAGTTTGAAAATCAAAAAGACTGCGAACAGGCCTACTTCAAGATGCAAGGCGTGTTGATCGACGACCACCGCATCCACGTTGACTTCTCGCAGAGTGTACGTCCTACCCCGCTTGAGCCTACTGACTCCCTACACCAGCATGCGCAATTGCAGCTTTCTACCAGCATTCTGCTAACACATATCCTAGGTCTCCAAACTATCCGACAGCTGGCGCAACGCCACAGTCAGCAAGCGCCAACAGCGCGGCGGTTTCGGCGGTGTTGCAGATCTGGAACTGAAGCGACAGTACCGAGTATCCGACGACTCTCGCGCGGAGGATGATGACAGGGCATACAACATGGTCTTTGATCGCTCACGCAAAGCTCAACCAACAGCGCCAGCTACATCAGCCCCTCGCCGCGACGGCCGGTCCGATCGCAGCCCCCGACGAGACTCATATCGGGATCGACGCAGCAGTCGCAGTCCCCGAGGCCGAGATTCACATCAGGACCGCCATCGACGGCGAGAAGCTAGCAGGAGTCCTGGACGGCGGGACTTTGATCGCCGGGATCGAGATCGTGGGGATCGAGGTCGCTATCGGGATGACCGTGGAGGAGATCGGGATCGCGGTCGTCGAGATGATCGGTATGAGCCGCGACGATGAGGAGGGAATTTGTATTAGTATCGGCAATATCCAAGCATATTCAAAACATCCAGTGTATAAGATGGACTCGAGAGTCAATTGATTCAATTTTCGGATATATAACAATTGCCTCCCCTGGATTGTCTTGAAACTCTTGGATTTTCCCCACTGGCGGGGCACACTGCGCATTCCGCGATATTGACTGGTCAGGTCTCACGCTGCGGGCAAAACTGGGACTCCAGCTTGTCCCGCAGTGACGAGCTGGTAAAAATAATATAATAACTTGGCTGTACATAATATTATTTTTAGGTAGAATCTGGTACAATAGTTTTGCGCTAAAAATAATCCTTTTTAGTGTTCGGTAGTTTTAGTTCCAAGGTTGCTGGCTGATGCTAGACTTGCTAGTGCATTCCAAACTGACCATTTAGTCTTAGTCCTGTTCCTCTGTAGTTACGGTGTGCAAAATCACCTGAAAGCTTCAGCTTCACCCCGCGCTTTTCATTTATTTACTTTTTTCCTCCTCCCATCTTCGCCCTCTTTATCCAACCTCTCTACTTACTTCCCATCTTAATCCCCTCTTAACCCACCTCTTCACATCTCACAATGGCTGCAATCAAGGAAACCGTTTCCAACCTCATTAACAAGATCGCCGGCTCGGCCGAGGAAGCTCCCCGCGAGCCCTCCACCGAGGAATTCCAGGCTCTGCAAAAGAAGTACACCGACGCCGGACAAGGACATGTCTTTGCCTTCGTCGACGAGCTCCAGACCACCGACAAGTCCCGACTATTCCACCAACTGTCCACCTTCGACGTAACCCGCATCAATGAGCTCGCCGACAAGGCCCTCAACCCTCCCAAGACCGACGAAACCCCCGCCACCCTCGAGCCCCTGCCCTCTTCGGCCGTCGCCTCCATCATCGACTCCGACCCCGCCGACCTCAAGTCCTGGTACGATGCCGGCTTGAAGCAGGTCGCCGAGAACAATGTGGCCGTGGTGCTGATGGCGGGTGGCCAGGGTACTCGTCTGGGCAGCTCTGCTCCCAAGGGTTGCTTCGATATTGGTCTGTTGAGCGAGAAGTCGCTCTTCCAGCTGCAGGCGGAGCGTATCGCGAAGCTGCAGGAGTTGGCGAATAAGGCTCATGGTATCGACTCGGCTACTATCCCTTGGTATGTGATGACTAGCGGGCCGACTCGTAAGCCTACCGAGGAGTTCTTTGCCAAGAACAAGTACTTTGGTCTGAAGGAGGAGAATGTTTTCATCTTTGAGCAGGGTGTCTTGCCTTGTATTTCGAATGATGGCAAGATTATTATGGAGAGCAAGAGCAAGGTATGTTTCACTGTGGTGGTGGTAACTCACTGCTTCTAGCATTGCTTCATCCCAGACACTTTGCTGACAACTGCTCGCATCATCTAGGTCGCCGTGGCTCCTGATGGCAACGGTGGTATCTACCAAGCTATCGTCACCTCCGGTGTCCGCGAGGACATGCGCAAGCGCGGCATCAAGCACATCCACGCCTACTGCGTCGACAACTGCCTCGTCAAGGTCGCCGACCCCGTCTTCATCGGATTCTCCGCCTCCAAGAACGTCGACATCGCAACCAAGGTGGTGCGCAAGCGTGACGCCGCCGAGTCCGTCGGTCTGATCGTCCAGAAGAACGGCAAGCCCGATGTTGTCGAGTACTCCGAGATTGACCAGGCGACCGCCGAAGCCCTGGACCCCCAGGATTCCAAGCTGCTCAAGTTCCGCGCGGCCAACATTGTCAACCACTACTACTCGTTCAACTTCTTCGAGTCGATCGAGAACTGGATGCACAAGCTGCCCCACCACGTTGCCCGCAAGAAGATCCCCTTCGTCAACCCGGAGAACGGTGAGCTCGTCAAGCCCACCAGCCCCAACGGTGTCAAGCTGGAGCAGTTCGTGTTTGATGTGTTCCCCATGACACCATTGGACAAGTTCGCCTCCATCGAGGTGCGCCGCGAGGACGAGTTCTCACCCCTGAAGAACGCCGCCGGTACCGGCCAGGATGACCCCGATACCAGCCGTGCCGATATCATGAAGCAGGGTCAGCGGTGGATCGAGGCCGCAGGCGGCATTGTGATCACCGAGGATGATAAGTTTGGTGTCGAGGTGTCTCCTTGGATCAGCTACGTAAGTCCACACTCTTGAAACAGCGACTAGAAGGAAGATGTATGAAAGCTAACCTGTGATGTTTAGGGCGGCGAGAACCTGGAGTTCCTCAAGGGCCGGGAAATCAAGGCCCCCGCGCTCCTGGAAAAGGAGGAGTAAAAGAATGGATATGAAAGTAGTCAATCATAATTTAGTGTAAAATTGCTGTTGCTGGAAGCAAGTTGGACGCTTGATGCTCGACTTGCAGGAGCTTAAGGAAGGTTATATTTCTGTCCCGGATCTTGGCACGAAGAAATGAATTGCATGATCGGTTTCGCTGTGCATAAATCTCCGCGTTGAAGTCACCAATAATCTACTGTACTACTGTAATTGAGAGCTTTTTCTATCATGTGGTTTGTTCTGCATGGTCTCATAATTTGACCTTGATCGACAGGGAATGTCATTAGCTGCGGGTTGCATTGGCCATAATTGGGCCTCTCGCAGGACGGGATGCAGGAATGTAGGGGTTGCAGTAGCCATAACATAGAGGTTTACTGTAATGTAGTCTATTTATTCTAAGGTATACATTGTTCATCTTAGACTTATAGTATGTAATTATACTTGTTGGAGACTCGAGCTCCAGGTTGAACTATGTTGAATACTCAGGAAACGAGCACACATATTTTCAACGATTAACGCGGCTACTAACATTAGCTTTGTAATATCAATTCATATTGATTTCTCTCCTTCTATCATCTCATATTAACATTACAGTACTTCTTCTCCCCGCAAGCCCAATAATATCAGCGCGGTGAAATCCGCAGCAGATCGCAACCTTACGCAATACGGAAAAGCCCGGGAGCTAAACTTTTGACGAGTTTGCACCTCACCACCCACTTTCGAGTCCAACACTTTAACAGTCTCGTCTTTTTGGTCCCCTTCCCCTCCACCTTGTTTTTCTTTTTTGTGTGTTTGAGAAGTACGGTGTGTACGTCGTGGGTAAGTCTTGTTCATTTCATTTCATTCTTGCTTGAGCTTCAGCTTTGGAATTGGAAATTGTTTCTGTGTGTGGCTGTGCCCACTTTTTTTCTCTTTCGCTGGGGTTTTTTTGGTGGGCTGTCAATGTCAAGAACGTGGTGCTTTTTTTAAGTGACCCTCGGGCCGTTTTTTGAGGGGTCTTGGACGAGGTTCATTCGTGCTAACAGGAAGCTTGCTTTTGCAGATTCGACTGATTAGGATTTGAAGTGTTTATTGGAAGGGTGAGTCGGACTCTTTCTATTCGAATGATGGATGCGCCTCGAGATCCTACTTGGATTTTGGGGTGTGTTTTTCCCCCGCGGATCGACGGTCACCCCTCCCTCTTTCTCGATGACGCATGTTACGGACGCGCTCAACAACGATTATCGACTGGCGGTGCTTTCGGAACTAGCGTCGAGCTTGATCAGCTAGCTATATGTTCCATTGCGGCTTCAAACTCGGTACTCGGGAATTGGAGGGGTGGCACACGACCAGAACGCGGGGTGCTGGGAACTTCGGAGCTGGGACGATGATCGACTGACAATCGGGTTAGAATATCGAAGATGATGTTGTCTCGTCGTGCGTGCTACAAGTGTGGCAACATTGGCCACTATGCCGGTTAGTTTGAGCAATCTTGTTGGCGATGTCCGGGACTGACGAAGCTATTATGATGTAGAGGTCTGCTCTTCCTCCGAGCGTCTCTGCTATAACTGTACGTTGACAAACCCTAACCCTCTCTCTTTTATTGCATTTTCTGTTAGATCTGATGCTAACATTACACTGATTCATAGGCAAGCAGCCTGGTATGTCCCTCGTGTGACCATCCCCACCAACAAACTCGTCTCATTCAGAAACAAAACAGGCCACGAGTCTAGCGCTTGCCCTCGGCCCCGTACCACCGAGAGTAAGGACCCTTCCATCTTGCCACTACATCCACGGGCCATACTGACTCTCTTCTAGCCAAGCAGTGCTACAACTGCCAGGGCCTCGGTCACGTCCAGGCTGACTGCCCCACCCTCCGCCTGAACGGTGGTGCCAACGGCCGCTGCTACAACTGCAGCCAACCCGGTCACCTCGCCGTAAGACACTCCACATACACCAGGCCTGCGACGAAGCCATCCAAACTAACCTCCTCGACCAGCGCAACTGCACCAACCCCGCCGCTCCCGGCGCTGGCCGTCCCACCGGTCCCCGTGGTGGTTTCCAGGGCGGTTTCCGCGGTGGCTTCCAGGGCTACCCCCGTGCCGCGACCTGCTACAAGTGCGGTGGCCCCAACCACTTCGCCCGTGACTGCCAGGCTCAGGCCATGAAGTGCTACGCCTGCGGCAAGCTCGGCCACATCTCGCGCGACTGCACTGCCCCCAACGGCGGCCCCCTCAGCTCCGCCGGTAAGGTCTGCTACAAGTGTGCCCAGGCTGGCCACATCTCCCGCGACTGCCCTACCAACGCCGAGGCTGCCTCTGCTCCCGTCCCCGCCGTTGATGCCGCCGTCGCTGCTGCTGCTGCTCCTGCTCCTGTTGCCCCCGCCGCTGCTGTCGCCGCTGTCGAGGCTAGCACCGAGGCTGCTCCCGTTGCGACTGCGGCTCCTACTACCGCTGTCGCATAAGTAGAGAGAAAGCTTGCGAAACTTTTGCTTGATGTGTGAACCGACGCGAGATTGAGATTGATAGTCTCAATCTCGCGATCATCCCATTTTCTTCCCCAATTCTGTATTACGGTCGTTTTTTTTCTTTTTCTTTTCATATTTTCAAGGAGTCTCGGCACCATTTCTTCTCTTTGCATATATTGAAACCACAACATCCTATGCTCTGCTCCAATTCCAATTTCCAATTTGAGCTTCTCCAATATCCCCCTCCAAAACTTTGAAACCACTACTACCCTACCTACTCTTCCAATCTTCTCGTGTGGGTTTTCTTTCTTTGATTTTCAATCGGTGTCGGTATCCGGCTTTTCTATCTCTATCCCCCTTTCACGTTTTGATTTTATATCATGTATACGACGATCAAAACTGGAAAAGTGCTTTCTTTTTTTCCCCCCCTTCTGATCTTGACGAATGAATCCCTTTCCTCTCCCTACCCTTACTTCCCCCACTATCATGGTTTCATGGGCCCTCACACTCTCTAGAGGTGTTGGGCATGGCTTTGCTTGACATCTGCTTGGTACCATGTTAGTCTAGGGGAAGCCCTCATGATTGGCGTCTTGTCTATTTGTTTCTCCCACGACGAATGTTTCTCGATGTGAGTGAATCTTGAACTCTGATTGCGGTTTTCCCTGTTGTGGGCCGAGGAGGAGGTAGAGATGAGAGATGAGAGATGCGCAGGTGGTGAGGACGATGGATTGGTGTGCTGTACCTACTGCAAGGATGGCAAGGAGAAGGAGGAAGAGATTTATATTGGCTTCGATGTGTGTTGGAATAGGGCCTTCGAGAGGGAAGGAGTCCTCGGTGCTGAGACTGTGAAATCGCAATTCTTTTTTCAATCCTTTATTGAGGTGTAGGCTATGGACTGTATTGTATTGTAAGTTGTAGACAGTGTGAACTGGGACTGGAGGTGTTGTTGGTAATTGAGTCGTGTCATGTGCTGGCCTTGTGACTTTCAACTCACTTGGCCTCATCTCGTCAACTCCTCACTTCCCCCATCCCAACCCATCCCGAATACATCTGCCCATCCATCAAAATGCCTGCTTCCGACCCTGGCGACGACTTCAATGATGATGTATGACTCCTTTCCCATGAGCTCCCTCGGCGGATAGCTGATCCAGTTGTATATGTGTAGGACTTCATCGTCGACATCGACGGCATCCAAGCCCACGGCATCGGTGCAGCTGATATCACCAAACTGAAAGCAAATGGCTTCTACACCGTGGCAGTATGTCCCGCACACCAACGCCCTTGGAAAAGTGTAATTGACCAGCGCTGACAATCTTCTCTCTATTCAGTCCGTCCACGGTGCCACCCGCAGAACACTCTTGAAGATCAAGGGTTTCAGTGAGATCAAGGTCGAGAAAATCAAGGAAGCCATCCAGAAGTGCCTGGTTTGTTTCCTTCTTCATATTCTGAAGTGAACATAATCTTACCGTTTCTGTTTATCCTTACAGCCCTCCGCCTCTGGCTTCGTAACTGCAATGGAACTCCACCACCAACGCAAGAAAGTCGTCCGCATCTCAACGGGCAGCAAGCAATTCGACTCCATCCTTGGCGGGTAAGTCCAGACAAGAACATCACCATCCACAACCTCAATCAAAAATCCCCTTCGCCAATCCTAAATCTCATCTAACCATTCACCCTCCAGCGGCTTCCAAAGCATGAGCATAAGCGAAGTCTTCGGCGAATTCCGCTGCGGCAAAACCCAACTCTCCCACACAATGTCCGTAATCGCGCAACTCCCGCGCTCCCTCGGCGGCGCCGACGGCAAAGTCGCCTACATCGACACAGAAGGAACATTCCGGCCCGAGCGCATTGCTCAAATCGCCGAACGCTTCGGAGTGGACCCCGACACTGCGCAGGAGAATATTGCGTATGCGCGTGCGCTCAATTCGGAGCATCAGCTTGAGTTGCTGAATTCGCTTAGTCGCGAGTTTGCGGCGGGTCAGTATCGGTTGCTTGTTATTGATAGTATTATGAATTGTTTTCGGGTGGATTATTGTGGGCGGGGCGAGTTGGCGGAGAGACAGCAGAAGTTGGGGCAGTTTTTGATGAAGGTTGCTCATATGGCTGAAGGTGAGGTTTGCATGGCACAGCATTCTGTTGATTGGAATTGATGGGTTTCGTGGTTTTTGTGGGGTTTGCTTGAGAGATGGGCCTTGAGCTAATCCGTTTCTCGTTGCAGAGTTCAATGTCTGCGTCTTGATGGTGAGTATATCCTTTGATCTTGGACTGGTTTGTCGTGGCTTTTTCTCTAATCTTGCTTTAGACGAACCAAGTCCAGAGTGATCCCGGTGCAAGTGCACTTTTTGCTGGTGCGGATGGCCGCAAGCCGGTTGGTGGACATGTCCTCGCTCATGCGTCGACAACTCGGGTACTTTTGCGCAAGGGCCGAGGTGATGAGCGAGTGGCAAAGATTCAGGATTCGCCGGGTATGTTTGACTCAGAGTCAGATGGAATGAAGCCTGAAATACTTATTTCTGATCTAGATTGCCCTGAGCGTGAGGCAACTTATGTGATCACCAACGGTGGCATCAATGATCCCGACAAGGTGTGAGTGGCTCATGAAACGAGCATATTGACGGATGTCGAGGGATCTTCGGAGGATCGCGGCCGACATGGCCAGACTATGATAGCAACACTATGTATAAATTAGCGTATATCCATCATCAGGCTCAACAGAAATACCAAACCATCTTATAATTTACACGACCGATGCTACCATGCCCTCCATCTTAGGGTTAATCTTATACCACGGTCCACCGCCCATCCCACCGCCCTACTATAAAACAGGCAAAATCACACGCTAGACGTAAAACTTCAAAAAAAGATCCTCGCGAAGTCCGCAACCCAGCAATCCCACCACCACCCTCAATCATGAAGAAAGCCACCGTCGAAGTGGCGGGTTACACAACCCTCCCACTCCAACTACCCCCAACATCCACATACCCAACCCCAGCAACGCACTACCTCTACATCCGCCCCCACGAGCCACGCATTCCAGACCCAGACTCGACCCGCTCGCTCTTCATCGTCAACACCCCCATCGACACAACAGAAGTCCACCTCCGCCACCTCTTCAGCACCCAACTCTCCGCCGGCCGCGTCGAACGCATCACCTTCGAAGACGTCCCCGTGAAAAAGCCCGGTCTCGCAACAGCAACAGAACCCAACCTCTCCCACCGCGCCAACAAAAAACGCAAGCGCATCACCGCAGATGACCTCCAATCAACCCTAGACGAAATCACTCCCCCGTCAACATGGGACCGCGCGCTCCATAAATCAGGCGCCCACGCTATCGTCGTCTTCGCGGATAGACCAAGCATGGAATCCAGCCTGAAGGCTGCCGCAAAGGCTGCCCGCAAGAACACATCTCTCGTCTGGGGCGAGGGCATTCCAACCGACCGGGTTCCAGCACTAGGCGTACAGCGATACCTCTCCCACGAGCGGAGACGCTATCCCGAGCGCGCAGCGCTATTACGGTCCGTGAACGACTTCATGACCGTCTTCGAGCAGGTATCCGAGGCACGGAAGAAGGAAGAATCGAAGAAAGCCGGTGTACCGGATGAAGATGGCTTCGTTACCGTTGTTAACGGGCCGAAACTCAATTCCGTGGCGCGGGAGGAGGAGATGCGGGAGTTGGTTGAGCGGCAGAAGAAGAAGGAGGAAGGGCTTGAGGACTTTTATCGGTTCCAGAGTCGCGAGAAGAGGAAGGAGAGGCAACAGTTGTTGCTTAGACGGTTTGATGAGGATAGGCGCAAGTTGGCGGATATTAAGATGCGGAGGGGGAAGATTCGGGTGAGTTTTTCATTATCGTTATCATATCATGTTCTTTGTGGCATGAGTGTGGTTGGTTTTTGTTTGGGGATTGTTGCTAACCTTTTTTTTCTCTTTGCAGCCTGAATGAGGAGATGTATAGCATAAAAGCATGGCGTTTTGGGAGTTCCAGTCGGTCTTGGGCTTGGACTTGGACTGGGGACATTAAGAATTTCTATGATCTATCCACTGCTAAGTTCCTGGTACAGTGTAGAATCCGTTCTTATACATCTCGTTCATTTCACTTCTTTTCTTCGATCACTTTTTTATTCCATTCCATTTATACTATTACTATGCTCCTGCTCATCCTATGATGCCCGGGTCTGCTGTTTTGCCATGCCATCAAATACCAGCGATACAAAAAATGTTCTCACTCTCTGAAATGGTCGTGTGTAAAATGCGTTTGTTGGTGAGGCAGTTGCTGATTATTACCTCGGTCTATGCCTAGCAGGGATCCTTAAGATTATTTTCTGCTATGTGCTTGGGAAAATAGGATATGGGGTTTGCCAGGGTGAAATAACGCTTCGTACTTCTTATCTCCTCCCTGTATACTAAACAAAGCTGTGAGGTGCGATCTCGCAGTTACAAGGTAACTCTATATATGCTTAGAGTATATTCAAAAAAAGGCATACTACGTGTCGATTGCCCCACGGTCCTTAGTTAATGAAATATCTCTTCAAGTACCAATGAAAATGGCTCATATCAGGTTCATATTCTCGAGTCGTATAGAGTGAGGGTTGAAAGAATATAGTGGTGTATGTAGGAATATACCAACTCCGCCGCATCAAAAGCAAAACCAGGTCTTCAAGAAGAATCGTGAGCTACGGCCATTCAGCCGAAGGAGACCTAATTGAAAACAAGATAGGGGTCACTATACTACCGTAAGTATAGTCAAGTCTCATATATGTTCGAGATTGTTGTGCTTTCTTTGACCTCTATCTACATTGTGTCGAGCCCCGCACAGACCAAGGCTTGGCATGACATCTCACGTTCGCAGCCCACGTTCGTAACTCTATCGGTTTGTTACACAAGACCCTATTGTATGTAATGGTTTGAATAGGCTGGAGAAGCTCGTACGAGGATATTGCCACATCTATTCCACGGCGAAATCCCGTATATCAATTTGGTTGGTAACGTGGACGCAACGTGGTCTCAGAGCCTTATAGGGCGCGGACGGGGGAGATTCCAGTCCACGATCAATCATTCAAGCAGGAACCCTGCCCTTTAAAGGAACTTCCAGCTTATTCCATCAACTGCCCAATCACTTCCTTTGTCTCACTTTCTTTGTTCCTCTGCTCGTCCTACAAAACCCCTGAATCTCCCCACTTCAAATACCCGCACCAACCCGCCCAACATGGCCAACCCACCACCTCCAAACGAGCACGACTCTGACGAGGACGTCGAGTTCGAGGATGTCCCTTTCCAACCAACCCAACCTCATGCAGTCTCTACAAATGGCTCAGATCTGCCATCAGTACATGCCGGCGCTGTATCAACCAATATGCCATGGGTCCCCGCACTCCGCATCCCGCCTCAGCGTGAGAGACCCTTGGCCTCGGGCTCGAATGGAGAGGTGCAACTTCGCGGCCGTCTAAGCACGGCAATCGACCGAATCAACTCCCGCCAAATGAAAGCCCAGATGGGCATGGACACGACAAATACCCAGCCCGGTCAAACCCGATACACCGGCATCCAGCAACTGGCAGATGATATCGAGGGAACGGCCGATATGCTATGGGAATCAGCGACTCGTAAGTTGTCCTCCTCACTTATCTAGCTCTTTCAAGTTTCATTTTCTTTTTTTCATGTACTAAGTTTACCCTCCAGCCTCAATCCAAGTCGAAGGCCTAATAACTCTAGCCGGAATCCTAGAACATTCCCTTCCAACATACCCCTTCGACCCAGAACCAACCCTAACCATCCTCAACAAACTAGACTACTTCTTCATCGCACTGATGCAGGGCGAACACCCACTCTCCCACACCCCTCTACCCGGCGCAACCCCAGATCATCCCTTCGTCACGCAGACGCAGAAAGTGCGGATCCGCAGCATCGCCGAGACTACCCGCAGTAATCTGTTCGGTATGATTCCTGAACCTCCGGAGGATGAGGCTGGTTATGATGGTTATGATGATTGGGAGGAGCCGGAGATGCCGCCGTGGATGATGCAGGCGACGCGTGTTTATGAGCGTGTTTTGATGCTTCTGGGCGATCAGGGGGATCCGAATGAGACGGGGGGATTTGAGGAGGAGTTTGTGTAGAGTGTGGTGGTGGTGGTTTTTGTTTCTTGTGGGAGTTTGTGCTGGGAGTTGGTGTCAAGGGAGTTGAGTTATTGGGATGGATTTTCCATTTGATGGACTTTTACTCTGTGGAGTGTTATTGTAGATGGTTTTATGTACCGTGCAATGAACCGGGATCTTTTCTTTTCTGATAAGCTTTCAATAGGAGATGGTGAGCTCTAAGCTGACGAATCCCGTCAGAGTGCGAGAGATATACTTGGCGCCTACGAACTGTCTTCAGTGGAGAATGTGCTAGTGGTTAAGCTGTCGCAGGGTATTGCATCGACTAAATAAAGCCCAGGGCATAGGTATTCAACGGATACTATTCATAAGAAGAAGCTGAACGCTTCAATATTAATACTAGACTTGTCCATCTAGCTGATCTAGATCTAGGTAGTTATCTTCAATATGCCCTAATCTACTCCGTACATGCTACATAATTAACTGTCCAGACACACAGACCAGTCCCACTCCACAGAGCCTCTTACGCCTCTTAAAAAATCAAACAAGACGCGAACCTTCTCGAAAACATCCAACTACCCCACCCACACGCAATGACCGGCCCCAAAAAAAGAAACGAGTGGAGTTGTGTGCGCTTCCTCAGCTATACATACTGTACATACTACTGTACTCAAAAATAAGTAATTATGTATAGTATGTACAGGCCAGTATGTATATAATATCACGTCCTAACCATCCGGACCTAGTTACACAGTTAGCTCCCAAGAACAGCCCTGACAAGGCTGACATGGTCCATGCCCCATCGACCCAACTTTCAAGACTAAGAGCAAAGAGGGTATACATGACAAACCCTACGTATGTAAGAAGTAATGTATGAATTGTGTGTAATATTCAAAACACCATCCCGTGACCTGTTCCGTTCTGTCATCCTGGATGCCCAGTGTGCGTATCGTATGTAGAATACGGCCCCCATACCACGCCGTATCAAGAGAAGCGAGACCCGGGCTTCTCTTTGGATAGAAGTGTCGCGAACTAATGTGGATGCGAGCCCTGAAAGTGGAGCCGCTTGGGTCTTGGGGGCTGCTCAGCCTCGGGCCTGAGCCACGGCCTGGACAGTACAGTAGTTAGTTACTAGCACTACAGGTGGGCACTGGGCAGCAGGTCAGGTCATTGCTTGCATATTCTTGTTCGGAGGATATTTGATGGCTTTGTATGGAGTTACCTAGAGAGGCTGGATATTGGAATTTGACTACGGTACTGTGGGAGGAAGGGGAATTGTATAGAGACTTTCACTCTCGGCAATCGAGCTCGGTTTTTGCCCTAATTCTTTGTTTCGATGGTTGGGTGGTTGAAGCTGTGTTCCATGGTTCACGGGGGCAATTATTAATATGCCCTTGTTGGGAAGTGCGCGTTTTCACCCGAGTCGCGTGTTCTTTACAGTAGCAGAATGAAGTTATTGTAGTAGACTCAAATTCCATATCTCGGAGAAAGAGTCCTAACTCTGAATGGGAGTAGTGCCACGCACGGAGTCCTCTCGATATTAATGCTTATTAGAATCATGATTCATGACTAGGGAGCTCATTACCTTAATTACGAGTTACTTTCTCCAGCGAACTACATACTGACTACTGTAATATCATATCAACATGCCGGTATTCACCTGGGCAATGCTATGCTGCAGGGGTCAAGTCGCTTCCACAGTCCTGTCCATCATCGCACATAAATTAAGCGCGATCGCGTAGTCTATCCTAACGATTGAAACACATGCAAGGACTCGGGTTTTACTAGATGGACTGGACTCCGCGGGCATCAACTCGCTGCCCTACGTCCTGCCCTTCCATCCCGGCCACGCCAGTCTCAATGGACCAGCAATCCCTTACTCATACCAGGAAGATTTTCCCGCCCGGTAATTGATGGTGTGGTATCAATTTGACAGAACCTTTTATGACTATCGGGTTGGGACGAAAACAAAGAAGGATTCAAGGGCCACAATGAACGCGTCGCGTCCCGTGGAAAGCCGGGGAGGAAGAGAATGGAGAATGAGAGTTACAGGACAATATCAGGTATCGTACATGCAATCCACGCGCTCGTGCCAAGCTTAGATCGACAGGACTCGATAAAACTCTGCTACAGTATCTTGATAGAATACATACTGGAGCATAGAAATGGAATAGAAACCACTGTACGGAGTACGAGTAACAATAATAAGCGACTGTAAGACCGAACCAACAATAGAAGACGAATGTGTGTACAGTATTCAATTCAATGTAAAGAAAAAAAGCCAAAGAAACGGGGCCCTTACAGAGATTACCAATGATCCACTCCAGGCTAAACCAATGAGATGGTCGTACAGACCAACAACTCCGGCCCGTTGGTTTGGTTCAGCTCGATGCTGTACGCGAGTGACGTATCGTTTTGCGGGATGTCCTTGCTTTGTTTGCTGGACATGGATCTGAGAACCTTGCTTCGAGAAGGCCAGATATGTACTTCATGTACAGTACTCTGGGGAATAGAGAGATGATTGGTTGTAGGGGTTCTTTGTCGTTTATCAATAGTGGCTTTGGTATAATTCAATTAGTTTGTAGTGTTTTAGTTAGTGTACCTTGAAGAGCTATTCCGTAGATAGAATAATCATTTACCCTTTGCAGACTTGAAGCTGTAAGCAATAAATCCGACATGATGCCCAATTAAGTGCCTTGAATACAAGGCATGGATTAAAATTGATTGCAAAGGGAAAGCGGTGATAGCGGCAATACCACCGCCACAGATTAATTACAATACAGCAAGTGTTTACCATTCCACGGTTCTGTGGCGTTCAGTGGAGCTTGTGCCGTTTGTTTGCTGCAGGTTTGGGGGCTTTGCTCAGCTCAGATTCTTACAAGTTACCAGAACCCGAGGGAATTGGCGTCTGATTTAGTAGTTACCCGCGTGTACAATGGCCAGCTGAAGTGGACACTTCAACATCCATTGACCCATTCTATTAGGATAATACATAGTACAGTAACTAAGCAATGATCTAATTGTACAGCAAGCTGCACTATTCGACCTCTACTATCCTCGCCGAGAATACCCACGGGCAGCTGTGTGAGATTTGAATTTGCTTTTGAATCAGGGCGTTTTGCGACAAGTCACATTGCAAGGTTGACGACAGCTCGGTCCTTGCAGATTTCATGCATTGATTGGAGTTTGTTTCTTATTTCCCTTGCCCTTGCCCTGCTGACTCGGTTTTTTCTCCCCCGCGTATGCGGAGTACACGACGGTGTTAATCATGGTTTGAAGTCCTTTGTCTAGCTAGAATAGACAAAGAGAAAAGCTACATACTCTAGCACAAGCTAGATCGACAACTCGGGGTAAGACTTTCGGATGAGAGCGGAAGTGTATCATGTTATCCGAGTGCTCTGTCAGCTGGAAAGATCGACTCAATCCTTTGTATACGGAGTATGTACTAGGGCATAACAAGTGGCTACAAGGGAGTATTACCCTAAGCCGGTAGTTCGAGACTATGTACTATTGACTACTGGATATTGGATCTCTTTCCCGAGATCCTGGAACATGGTGAGACGCTCCCAGGTCCCCCGCATATCTGATATCACCACGCTTTTGACTTTGGGGCCAGGTCCGGGGTCTCGTACAGGCTACAGGAAGTGCGCATGCAAGCCCAAAGAGCCGGGAATATGTATGGCATACGATAGAGCTGAATAATTGGAACCACATTATATGAAAGCTAGGAGGTTTATTGACGAGTCTTGAATGTCTTATGATATTCCTCCTTCCAACTATACTATCAATTATTTCTTTATAGACATACAGTAGTCTGTCCCAAGGACTCGACATGTACTCTCCAGCACAATTACAGTAATCTTCATTACCATACCCACACCAATTCCCATACATACCAATACCCCGTTTCGTCAGGTATTCTCCCTTTCAGCCTCTCTGATCTCACCCAATTTTTTCTCTCATTTCCCCTCTCTGGCCTCTGTTTCCACTGGTTTCGCCCTTTCCTACGAAAAACCGGGCCTTCGGGCTCAATCAAATCTGAGATTTCCAATTCTTCATCGCCTTCTTTTCCCCTCCTCCAACTTTCTTCCCCTCCCTCCTCTTTTCCTATTGTTTCCATCCCTGCTTCGTTCTGTCTTGCGCGCCGTTTCGGGAGTTGTGCTTTTTCTAGGTCTTCTCTCTCGCACTTCTTTTCGTCGCTTCGTTTTGAGCTTTCTCGAGGTCTTTCCAGATTCCCCTTGGTGAGTACATTTCGTTTCAGTTTTTCCTATGCGAAAAGCCTCTTTCATCATCCATCCCAATATCCCCCTCTATCCCCGCTACTATACCCACGAACTACTCAACACCTGCCCTTGATCTCGACAATTTTGCAATCAATCACATCAATCATCCATGGGTTGCGCTTGTTATTCTCTCGGTCGCAAGGCTCTATCATCGCATGGCGGCCTGGAAAACGGACCAGTTTTTGCTTCGGGAACCGCATCGCGCCGCCCGATTCCGCCGCCCTCGCCGGTCGCTCACCGCCCACCATCATACATCGCTGTCGCTATGGTCGCAATCTCGATTACAGAGTCAAGCTGGTTGCACGACCTGAATGGATGAGAGAGACTATGCTGGTGGGGCGTTGTGGTGGTGGATGGTCGCAATCGCCGCGGCGATGGAGAGAATTGGACGGAAACGGCCGCAAGCGGGTCCTCGCTGAGCACCCACGACAGCTTGCTTCTCGTTCATCTACTGGCGCATCCAATTCGGTTACCTGCGCTTCCTGGTCCGGTCTCTTGCGATTGTGCACGGCTTTAGAAGAAAATCTGGTCTTGGCGAACTCCGGCGCCTTCTCTGCGATCGCAGCCTAGCGGAGCCTGCGGCCTTGAGGATTACTGCGCCTATCGTACCCTCGACTCTTCTCTCAACTCTTCACAACTCTTCGACCCGACCTTCTCTTTTCTCCACCTTCACTGCATTTCACGAGAACTCATTTCAATTCCCTTCTCCGCCTCTTCTTCTTCCTTCACCGCCTTCGTCTTAACCCTACTTTCTTCCTCACATCATCCTACTCTGATCGCAAGCCCTCTGTGGTGAAAGCGACATCAGACGAAACGAAACATCCCGCTAACACCTGCTTCGGCAATTCCAGAAAGCCTGCCCATCTCTTAGTTCCTGGGTTTACGAAGTTGTGCTCGTTACATCTTACGGTCTCTCCTTAACGACTCCACGAAGTTCTTCAGGCTGCTTTCTATTCCTACATCGACTTTCAGAAAAGTTTGATCTTTGCAAGCAACCATGTCTTTCCAGAACTTCGATTCCTTCCCCAACCAGGACGCCGCTGCCGCCGCTGGTGCTCCCGCTCAGGCCGACACCAACATGACTGGCCAGGCCGACCCCGCCGGTGCTCCCTTCCAGGGTGCTGCTGGTGATGCCGCTGCCGCTCCCGGTCCTCAGCAGGGCGCTGATGGCAAGACCACCCTCTGGTATGTTCTTATCGATAACACTCTGACTTCAAATTTACAAAAGAGACCAAAGTACTGACTCTTTGTGACAGGATGGGCGAGCTTGAGCCTTGGATTGATGAGAACTTCATCCGCAACCTGTGGTTCCAGATGGGTGAGCAGGTCAACGTCAAGATGATCCGCGACAAGTTCTCTGGGTAAGACCATGACTCTCCTCTTTGTTCCGCTTTGACAGAACTTTCAAAAGATCCTAATGTTGGTAGTAGGAGCAACGCTGGTTACTGCTTCGTGGACTTCGCTTCCGCCGCCGCTGCCGCCAAGGCTCTCTCCCTGAACGGCACTCCCATGCCCAACACCAACCGTGTCTTCAAGCTCAACTGGGCTACTGGCGGTGGCCTCGCTGACCGCAGGTGAGCATTTCCCCTCTACCCCCACATTAACACCTGATCTTTAATCAGGGTGTGCTTAAATGCAAACTAACTTTTTCCCAGCCGCGATGACCGTGGCCCCGAGTACTCCATCTTCGTTGGTGATCTCGGCCCGGAGGTTAACGAATACGTTCTTGTCTCCCTCTTCCAGAGCCGCTTCCCCTCTTGCAAGTCCGCCAAGATCATGACCGACCCCATTTCCGGCATGTCCCGTGGCTACGGTTTCGTCCGCTTCTCCGACGAGAACGACCAGCAGCGCGCTCTCACCGAGATGCAGGGTGTCTACTGCGGCAACCGCCCCATGCGCATCTCCACCGCTACCCCCAAGAACAAGGGTCCCGGTGTTGGCGCTGCCAACATGGGCGGCATGCCCGGCCCCGCCGGCATGTACCCCCCTATGGGTGGTCCCCCTATGGGCTTCTACGGCACTCCCCAGCCCATGAACCAGTTCACCGACCCCAACAACACCACCGTCTTTGTTGGTGGCCTTTCGGGCTACGTGACTGAGGATGAGCTCCGCTCTTTCTTCCAGGGATTCGGAGAAATCACCTATGTCAAGATCCCCCCTGGCAAGGGCTGCGGTTTCGTCCAGTTCGTCCAGCGCCACGCTGCTGAGATGGCCATCAACCAGATGCAGGGCTACCCCATCGGTAACTCCCGTGTCCGCCTCTCCTGGGGCCGTTCTCAGAACAACTCCGGCCCTGCTGGCAGCCCCTACCGCCCGGCTCCCCCTCCCCCTCCCATGTACCCCTCCATGGGCATGCCCCCGGCTCACCAGTATGGCGGGTTTGCCCCAATGAAGGTTAGCAGTCACCCCGGCAGCCCGGCCCCCGAACACTCTTGAGTTTATTCAGGCTCGGTCGGCTGACTACTTCTCTTCTCTTCCAGTAAGCGCGTTCTTCTTTGATTGAAAGCACCAGCAGGAGTTGTTTTGCGTTATTTCCAATGATGGGCCCTCACCTCTTCCCTTTTTTGTTTTCTAACAAATTTGCTCTTGTTCCCTACCCTCCTCTCTCCCCTGGTTTCACATCACTGCCCAGTCCCCAGAGGCTTTTAACGCTCTATAGCTCTTGATGAGCCTTCTTCCCATGTGCTACGCATAGTTCGTTGAGCGCTTTTATCTTAGCAAGATCTGAGCCGTTTTCTTCTTACCCTTTTCTTCCCCTTTTTCTGTTTTCCCACCCCAGTCGGATCTAACAATCCTATTTCTTTTATGTCCCCCATTTTATTTCTACTTCTGTATCCCCAACTTTTTCTCCCCCAAATTCGTACTTTCCCCCCGTTTCCCCCCACGCTCGATGCTCGATGCCCGTCTCAAATTTACTTTTTTATGGTTATCCTGCTATCATTTTCCCCCTATCCCCCCGCCCTGGGGTCCCCGTTCGCGTGTAACGAAAGTCCGTATTCTTCCATGCGTTTCTTTTTTACTCTATACTCCATGGGCAGGCCTTCTGCGAAAAGTTCCACCATTTTTCCAAGTCCTTCGCAAGTCTTTCTCCCGCTCTTAGTTTCCTTTGTCTGTTTCTTTCTCTCTTTCGATCGAGCAGCCAAATTGAATTATGCTTCGCTTCCAACGGTTTGCGATCTGCTGGTTCTTTTCTTTTTATCTTCTTGGATTGGACTTTTTGGTTATTCTCGTTAGACTGATACCGACCTGTATAACACGCTTGGCTTCGTGTTTCTGCTGGCACTTGTTGAAGTACTGATATGTTTTTCACGCGCTCCTTTTGGCCATCGTGATTGCTTTAGGCTTTGTTCTTGATACCTGCTGCTGCCGTCCTTTTTCTTTGCGCTTGGCTGGCTGTATGATTTCTGGCAGAGACATGAGCGTCGTCGTCGTTTGTAGCTTACAGATTTTCCTCATGTCCTTGATCTTGTTCTTGGTTGTATGATCGCGGCGTTGGCGTCAACGCATGCTTGACGGGATTTTTGCTTCGACTGTCCTTTTGTCCAAGTCTGACAGTCTTCGTCTCTCTTTCTATGTGGGTGTTTTGTTCCGAACGCAAGGATGGCCTTTTGTTCTTCGTACTTGATATCACCGCGTCGGCATATTGTGCTTGAGCTTCGTGCTGGCGTTTGTTTTTCGCCTGGCTTGGATGATTCCCCTCGTCGCTTCTATCCCTTTTCTACTTTCTTTGAATGACTGGAGAGGCATTGCCATGTGAATTTCTTGTTTGGATGGTATTGATTGACATCGTTTATCATGTTGGAGTTTACTGACAGACAGAAAACATTAGATTGAATGATACTGGCTGGGAATTAGAAACATGAGAGGATTATCCTGTACTGTAAAGACTCGAGAGTAGTACGGCCAGCCATCGATTGCTCCTTCCATGTCCTCTTCCCACCTTCCTCCTCCTCCTCCCCCGTTTTCTGTTTCCCCGTGATCATTTGACCTCGCCGTCGCTCCCTTCCGTGTCGCGCACCTTCCCAGCTTTCTCGTTCAATCGTCCCCATTCAAGCTCCTTCTCCTTGGCGCAGCGCTCTAACACGTTAGGTGCGCTTTCGCCTTTCCAATCTTATCGTATCTCATCGCATCTCATCTCTCTCATCCATCTACACACCTCTTCACCCACCACACGTGACACACGATGCGCTACGAAACCTGGGATGTCCTACTCTTCCCGGCAGGCTCCAGGGTCCCAATCCAGGAGTTCAAAACTCAATGCTTCGTGACCAGGGACCTTGAATCCCCTTATCTCCAGAGCCCGGAGATTCTCGGTCCAAATGCCTACTACCGTTCCCAGGTCAGCGTTGGACGGATCCCCATCTTGACCTCTTTTATCCCCAGTCTGGCCCGCGGAACTGCATTTCGCGTCTCAATTCACAACTGGGACAAGCCTAAGCCCAGTCGGTTGATCGAGAGCATGATGCAGCCGGACGATGTGCTGTTGTATGAGGCCCGGGTCTTCATTGATGGTGAATGTGTTGCGTAAGTTTCTCGTTGCGAGTCATCTGCTCCTTAGGGCTCGATACTGACCGCTTCATGATAGTGCTGGTGTCTTCGGACAGAGAGCGGCGTGGCCGTATGTCATCGGTGAGTGTCTGGATCTTGAGATCTATACTTTGTTTGCGCTTTTTGATGATCTGGACTAATGCCTTTTCTTCTGAAGATCTGAGTTCGCGTGCGTATCAGCCCACACCGCGGCCGTTGATGGATTCGGTGTTTTCTGACCTGGACTAGATATCGACCGCGATGGAAACCAGGACTATCTACGCTTTCCTCAGTTCCACTCTGAGATCCTCGAGCAGCGACACTGGGATGCCGGCGATGCAATGGGCCGAATCAAGATTATGCTTTCGGAAGGCTTTTCTCGCCCCAATCGCTCGCCACCGTTTGAAAGAGTCAAAGCTGCTATCGTCTTCTCTTTCCAGCATGCCCCCGAGCGTATGTATACCCTCATGAACGGCTCTCAATTCGGTGATTTGCTAATTTTATGAACAGAAATTTTGGAGTTTTCCCAAATCGCATGGCCAAATCCTTCCATGTGGGGTCAGGATATACCCCGGCCTCTCTACAATGGCGTCCAGGGAAGTCTTGACCCGAAGGAGCCAGAGGATATTCACGCGCATTCGCCCCGAAAGCATGCGACTCGTGCACCCATGACCTCGGTGGCGTTAGTGGCATCAACCGGCCCGTTCAGCGCTACCCAAGCACCCATTGTGTCCAACAACGCTTGGGCTGCGGGCCGGGCCTTTCCCCTCCCGACTTCCCAGTGGCTTGTGCAAAGCCAGGGTCAGAATCCTCGATGGACAGGCCAACAGGGTCGCTACCAAGAGGCCTTCACCGATCCATCCGTGGACCCTTTCATCAATGACCCGACCTGGCGACACCGCGGTGCCCGCTCGTCCCGCGAGGACGTCCCCATGCCAGACTACAGCTCCAGCAGCAGCCGGGCGATTTCCAGCATGACCGGTATGAGCTATGAACTCAGCAAGCAGTCTAGCATGTCTGCCCCCATGGATGACGAGCATTACAACATGCTACTCGAAGCCTTGACTCCCACAAAGCCTCCCATCATTCGCCCCCCCTCGAGCGCCGCCGCTGCTATGGCCACCCTGATGCCCACTGCGATAGATACTCCGGAAACGATTCGCAAGGCAAGCAACCAGACTCCGGGTCCTGCCCGTACTTTGGGTCTTCGTGAGCGTTCCCAGGCTAGCAGCCGTGATGTTTCTGACTCGGTCAGCATCCCGGCAGAGAAGGGTTCTCCAACCAAGATTGGAGCTAGCCCCAGTGCAAATGTGAAGAGCCGGAAGGAGGGAGATAAGGAGAAAGAGAACGAGAAGGAGAATGACCAGGTACGGAAGGAGAATGAAAGTGTCGGCAGTTCCAGCACCAGCACCGAGCTGTAGGTGGAGGGGACTAATACACTGGACTATTCTTATGGTCTTATGGAGGGAGGACTTGGACATATCATTAGGTTAGGTAGCTCATAATGGACATGAAGAGGCTACTGGAGCTCTAAACACAGCTTTTGATATCGTACTTGAGCAGTTGATTCCACAGTAACACCCGGAAAAGTAATATCAGAAAGACCCGAAAATGTTTGTATAAGCTTGTCTCCCGTATCTCGCGTACCTCGACTCTTGCTTGTCGTTTGCCATTTCTGATATCTCCACACCGCGTCGCCTGCCTGATCTCTGGATTGTTTGCTACCCCCATAGAACCTTCTTTCCTAATCCAGAAAGCGCGTCTCCTTTGTTTTCGTCTTCTTTCTTCTTCCTCTTCTCTTCTCCATCTTTCGTCCCCCGCATTCCCACATTTCCATCCTTCTCTCTTGGTCGAAAGATTTTTGCTTCGCTCTACTGCCTGCTGCTGCTGCTCTTCTGTGGTAGCTTCTGTTTCTCCTCTACTCTCTGATTCTTCAACCTGCTGCCTTCAGTATCCCAAAAATCAACGCCATGTCTCAGGCTGACGCCGAGATGACTGGTGACCCCCCGCCTCCGGGTGTCCTGCCTGGCCCAGGCACCCAAGATTCCCTGAATGTTGACTCTTCTCCCGGTACTGCTCAAGTCTCGTCTATGACTGAGCAGGTTATGAATGGTATGGACACTCCCCTCACGGGCCTCACTTGCCTCACTGGCCTCGCTGTCCTTGAGATTTTTCTGCCACTGAGAGATGATACTAATCGTGATATCCTCGTCGCAGCGCCCTCGACCTCGACTGCCGTCTCTCCCACGGAGGGGCGTCCTGCCAAAGGCACCCCGATGATTGTGGAGAGCAGCGCTCCAGTCTCTCAGGCTGAGACCGAGGCAGAGGAATTCCTGAATTCGATGGCCGAGGTGCTGGAGCCCTCCAAGGGTGGAGGCGTGAAGGAGTCTCCTGTTCGTCCTCGTGTTCGACTACCACCAGTCAGTGGTTCTACTGGCTCGTCGTTCGCTTCGGCCGGTTCGTCCTTTGGTGGTACCGGTGCTCGGGATTTTTCGTCTTTTGCTTCGTCTGTTTCGTCCGGTTCTTCAGTTGGTGGTCTCCGTACTCAACCTGTTTCGTCTCGTGTTCTGGGATCGAAGGCCAGCCCGGCTGGGATGAGCTCAGCCGAAAGCTCACGCGTCGCAGCTACCCTCCCTCAAACCTTCGAGTCTCAACTGGCTCTGGATGGTGAGTCTTCGAAGTCTGCCTCGGTTCATCACGGTATTGGTCTGGGAGTATCGGTCCCAACATCTGCGTCGGTAACTGGCTTGTCGTCCTCTGGAAACACTACGCCGGCTCCTTTGCGTGAGCCACTGGGGCCTTCCAAGCAAAGCCAGGGGCGCGGTCTGCTCGGAAATGTGTCATCTGTTCCGCCTCAGGGCACTCAGTTGATTGATGGACAGGTACGTTTTGCAGAAATCCTGCTCGAGGGACTATCACTGACCATGAACTCTAAAGCTGACTCTCGGCTCGCTGGTCTTGGAGACCCTTTCCCCATCGGATGTCCTGTTCTACTTCGGAGTGCTTTGCATCACGGCACATTTGTCTCCACAGTTTGTTTTCAAATACGGCGGAATGAACGGACGACAGATTGGCGGACGGCTTATCATGTATGGGCACACTGTTTTGGTCGCGGCGACCTCGGACTCTGCTTACATGGCTCGGGTGGTGGTCTGTAGCCGGGCCTTGCACAAACTGCGCAAGTACCATCCAGAATGGCACATTCCTCCGTTGCCACTCAGTGAGTCCCCTCAAGTGTATTGGGATTGGGTGGATTTGATTGAAGGTAAGACCTTGACAACCCATGCTCATTCTGATCACATTTCTGGTGGATGAAGGCTAACAGGATTTTGATTGAAGCGTTCTGTGGCGAGGCCAACTGGCCGAAGCCAATGTACAGTGCATCGGTATTGGGCAATCAATGGTACTGCGAACTGGTTGTGGCCGGCATGTATTTCCGTAGCTTCAAGGGGTTTGATAGTGCGAGCCTGGCGCAGAACTCAGTTGCTCATCATGCCTTGCATCAGCTGCTCGTGACGGATCGAATGGACGTTGGCGATGTTCTGCCTGCAAGCTCGACTTTGTTGACTCTACCAAAGGCCAAGAAAGCGGTGGTGCCTCCAAATGAAGAGGCCATCCGCCACAGAACTCGGCTGCTTCTGAACGCTGTTGAATCGCTACGACCCTATCCAGCGGAACCGAAGAATGCCACATCTTTAGAAACCGCTGTCGATGCCCTCAAGGGTCGACTGCAGAAGCAGGAAACTCGTCCCTCCGGTAAGGTCTCCGGACTATCTGGAGGCAAGGTCGGCAAGCAACCGGCCAAGCCAGCAAAGGAAGCGAAGCAACCGCAACCACCAGCTCAGAAGAAGCTGGGCAAATCTCCAAAGAAGCCCAAATACCTGCCGCCCCCTCCACCCCCTCCTCGACCTTCACAGGGCCCAGGATCTCGGGGACGAGAGTCTAAAGCTTCTCGCCGAAGCAGCTTCCGCCTTCTCCCACCTGTGAAAGTTGAGGAAAAGGACGAGAACAAGGAGAACGTGGAACCTGAACGCCCCGAGCCCACGCAACGACCAAACGCCAATCTTGAGCCGTTGAAAAACTCCAGGCTGGCCCCGATTGAACTGAAGGATATTCCTGTCGTGGATCCATTGGCAAGCCTGAAGGCAATCCAGGATGGTCTCATGGTTCTGAGTCCCCACGTCTCGTTCCTGAGAGTTATGAAGAGTGAGTTCCAATCAATACCATCATCTCTCACCATAACTCCCTTTCCGATGTCTCATTATCTATCTACCAATATCTCTTGTTCCTGAACTGACTCTCATTTCCTCACAGCAATGTGTTTCGTCCTCAAAATCGCGGAGCCCGATATCCGCCACGACCAGGCCCCCGATGATGAGTCGGGTCAAATTCGCTCGCTTCATGCATACTTCAATGACCCGAACCCCTTCCTAACCCGGGCGAGTCCAGTGTTCTTGGGCAACGTGCGCTGGATTAACGAAGATGATGCGCTCGACCTGGCCGTCAAGAGGGTGATTCTCTTCCTACTCAAAATGTGCAAGGACGAGGTTGAGGTGGATCTCCTCGAGGCTGCTTGGAAAAAGGAACTCGCTTGGTTGAACGATCTGGAGCGTGAGGTGGAGCACCGGCTCCGCGAAGCCGAGAACTTGCTTTAGTTCTCGAGGGCGGCCGCTGAGATGTCCTCATTTGTTTGAGTGTTGATATCTTTGTGTGAAATTTGTGATGTACGAGTACTTTTGGGATGCCACTGCTCGCTGTCCTGAGGTCGCAAGCTGTGATGATCGATTGTGGTCAAGGCGCGACCTACAGGACGGTGGGTGAGCAGATTTGGTGGAATCTCGTTACGCTAGGCATGATCCTGGGTGCGTCCTGGGAACGGGCCCATGCTTCGAGATTCTACCTTTGTAAAATTATGTTGTATGAATATGATACTGTTTGATCATGATTCGCGTTTTTTGGCTTTATGATCCTCCTATTTGGTACTATCATAAAGCTAACAGTAAGCCTAGCAGATTCCGAGAAACTTGGATATCATTTTTCCCAAGGTGAGGAAACAAAAGTAGACCCTCGAGAGTCGCCCCTCCTGGATCTGCTTCCACGCTTCTGAACTCCACCCCACTGACCAGTAGGTAATTAAACTTAATGATCATAAAGAGAACAATATCAATTAGATAAATACATCCATGATTTTTGGAAAGACAGCTAGAGAAAGTCCCTATTCCTGCGAGAGTCCGAGTGCATGGCTTGCGGGTGGCTTATCTTAGCTACAAAGCCTGAACATCAAAAGCGTGTATCACACTCCACTAAGTAGGCAACATCGATTCCCGTTTATTTTTAGACAATTAATTTCCGCTCCACAGAAGCGTTAACAGGGATACATTAGAAAACAAATACTACTTGTAGTTAGTTAATGATCACTTCTTCAGCTTGATATACTAATCGCGAACTAGGCCCGAGATAGCATGTGGAGAAATAAAAACGCCCCCACTGAGCCCTGCGGAGGTTGTGAGCTTTGCCCCGGTGATCTTCAATGGCACCGAAGCCCCAATAATTAACAGGTAAGCTCTCACGGGAAAGAGAGTCCATAGGGATATCAAGCTTTATAACGCTGAGCGCAAGCTCGGGAACGAGGCTGATAGTCCATTGTGTCATACTTATTGTTTACAGGTAGGTTGATCTTATTCTATCTCATTTCAATCGACCTCTTATTGGAACTTTGTCTCAAATTAAATCAGGATGTAGTGTTACGCTGGGGGACGCTGATATTAAGGACGCACCTCAATCGGTACCTTCCTTTCTCCCTCTTCCCAGATTCGTTAATGGAATGGCCTTCTCTTTTTCAAGATATTCTAAAATGTAACAGTGAGGGACCTCGATGCTGACATATCAAATGTGAGCTGATGCCGATCTGAATTTATCAGGTCTCAGCAAATGTAAGCTCCAGTGTTTCAGATGCTGTACCCGTCACTAGACATGCTATTTGGAGAGAAAAGAAAGCGTACTTAGAGTCGAATTAATATTTCCACACGGCGTAGAGAATAAATAGCTCTCAGCAGTAAAGAGAAATCAATCTATGATCCTTCCATATTAAGTCAAGTTCCCTAGAAAGAGATTAAATGAGTAAAGCTGATGTTGATTCTCGCCGCGTCTATAAAAGCTGAAGGGAAGCCTTTCTGCAGGGAAAACCATGCGCCCGTGCTTGAACAATGAGGCTCCTGTCAAGTACGGCCTTCTCTTTGCTGGTGCCCGCGACTCTGGCGGTGACACCAACATTGACTCCAGGAGATATCTCGACTGCCGCAACCAAACCAAGAACGACCTATGGATCCAGCGTCCATCCTGGAAGTACTGGGCTTACTAGCACCAAGACTGGGTCTATCTCTAGTGGAACTAGCACGTCTATCTCCAGCATCACCAGCACTTCCATTCCCGGTACCACTAGCACGACGCATCTATCCACTATAACAACCATCTTAGCTACGACGCAGTACTCTCTTCAGCCCATTGACGCGACCAACACTGCCACGACCGCCTTCTTGACAACAACAACAGCTACTGACGGCCATGTCGTACCCTTCATCTTCGTTCCTGCTGCTGCACTTGGCGCTGAAGCGGCTGGTGTGGCGGGAGCGGTGGGAGGAGCTGTAGGCGAAGGTGTAGGAATCTTTGGCGGTTTGTTCACCCTGTGATAATTCCAGCTCAGTTGATGCTAATGACACGTTTCAAGGCTTCCTTGCGGATCTTGGGCTGGGAGGCCTGGTTGAGGCCTTCCACTTTCCTTCGCTTGCTGGAATAGTCCTGGGTCAAGCTATCGACTACAAAGCAAGCCCGACTGCGACAGATGACTCTCACACAAGCAAAACAACAAAATCTACTTCGTCAACCTCAAGCACTTCGACCAGCACCAGCAGTACCGCGCCAACTGCATCGGCAACACCATGGATCGTCCAATCAAAATCGGGCACCTCAAACTTCCTATTCAAAAGCCTTCTGAAGGAGAAGGTGGAGAATTACGACTCGGGTACATTCATATCCTTCCCAAATTTTGACCTTTTCGTTATTTCTTTGAATTCTACTACCGCACAATCGCTCAGCGAGGAAAGCATGGTGAGATCTGTCGAGGAGAATAGTGTCAACGAGTCCAGTGACTTCGAGAAAGCGTCACCCTATAACGGAAATGCAAAGAGGGAGGTGCTTGAGGCAAGAGACCAGGCAGTGGAAAAGCGGGCTCAAACAGTGACCCTGACAGAGACTCCTGGTTTCGTCGCAACTGCCGCACCTCAGGCTGCCCACTTGTTCAGTCAGGTTGACTCGCCGGTTCACTTGAAGATGTTATCCGATCCCAGCAAAGGCACCAGTAAAGACAAAGATGTTCTTGACTACACTTTCCAATCTTCTCTAGGAAAGGGTACATATGTCTATGTTTTGGACACGGGTGTCCGTCGGTCACATGAGGTGAGCTTGAAGATCGACGCAGCATGCCTTTGTATTATGATTTACTGATAAGTGATATCCAGGACTTTCAACGAAATCCAGTTGAAAATGTGGCAGCTGGCTACGATCCAAAAGACACTGAAGGTCATGGAACTCGGATGGCCGATCTCGTCGGCGGTGCCTGGGCTGGTGTCGCTAAAAACGCTCAAGTTGTGAATGTCAAGTTTGGTTCCTCGGACATAGGAGACCCAAGGGAATTGAGGTCGAGAATCTACTCGGCCTGGGCTGCGATACTGTGGGACGTGGAGAAGAATAAAAGACAAGGCAAGGCCGTAATTAGTCTTTCCAGCGGTACGTCCTACGATGCGACTTTATATCACGAGGACTACGACTGACAGATAACAGGCTGGGACTCCTACGTGATGTACGCCAATGGTGTCTTTTTGTCGGCACAGCAGGAGGAGCAACGTCTCAAGTACACCATTTTCAACACCTTACTTGACGAGAGCTTCAAACTTGGAATTACAGTTCTTGTCGCAGCGGGAAATCAAGGCAAATTCGGAGTGGATATCAGCCAACGAGCACCTGCTGGACTAGCTCAGCCGGGATATTATCCCGCCCTGATCGTGGTCGGATCTGTTAACTCCAAGGGGATTGTCAGTCCATTCACCAACAAAGATAAGGAGGGGGCAATCACCATATATACCAATGGTGAGGATATCATCGCCGCCGACTATAGATCAGACAATGGCTGGTCTATTGCAAGTGGCACCTCAGAAGCTACAGCCCAGGTTGCAGGTCTGGCGGCGTACTTCCTCGGGAGATCCGACTTGCAAGAGAGATTGCAACAGGGTGGCCTTGGGCAGGTTGCACAAAATGTGAAGAACTATTTGATCTCTCAAGGTCAGCGTTATACTAACGGTGGGCCGTTGATTGCGAATAACGGAGAGCTCGTGGCTGTCCAAGCCGAGATCCAGGGTTCATCATGCGAGTTCCAACAGGGATCATCCCAGAACGCACGTCGCGTCAAGAGAGATGGAGGCTTCACATTATCCACGGTTGCATTTACAAAGGAATATGACATGGTAAGAGACGCGAGAAAAGTTTAAATGAAAGACTAACTTTAAGAAACAGGTTTGTACACGAGCGGTTACCTCGAAGTCATCTTCTTCTACGCAGACGGCATCGGTCACCTCTGATACTCACTCGTCATCAACCGAGACTGGACAAACTGAAACGAGCAAGACCTCAACAAAATCTGGAGATTCAACCAAGTCTACTCATTCAACTGAGACCAGACAAACCGAAGTGAGCGAGACTTCAACGGCGCATAAGACCACAACCTTGGTGACAACGACATCAACCAAGTCCACTCATTCCACTACATCCACCAACTCCGAGACGTCTACCTCTTCATCAACAAAATCATCCGCATCTTACCAACCAACCTCAAACACGCATGGTACGAATGTGGTAAGTAGTGTTCCCGTTCCACTGCGCTCCTTACCACTAATTTTTATCAGAATGTGAATCGTGGATGTATTACGGTCAACGACAGTCCACGTTGCGCAGGCAACGCAGCCTACAGTAAGTATTTACCATTCATTTTTGATTTCCAATAAGTTGCTTATCAAATTTATAGACGTCGCATATCAAAAAACCTACAACTCCTCCGCGACTATCTACGCCAAATTCGATGGCTCTGACTCGAAAGACGAATATGTTAAGCCTGGCTGTGAATTGCGAGCAGAATTTCCCAGCTCTTATGGTGACGTATACTTCGGAAGTGACAACTGTCTATACGATTCGGGGAGTAGTAAGGTCTTTGATCAATGCTGCACAGCAAAGGCTACCACTACAGTTCGCAACCCTTATTACCAGGCTCCAGTTTCTACGACTACCACAAGCACCACTAGCACCGCACAGCCCGCGCCGACCATAAATCCTAATCCAGCTGGAACCAATTTGGTACGTTTGCTGGGTCATCATTGTTATCTAGGATCAGAAGCGTTAACCTTTGGACCCAATTATAGCATATCAACGGTGGATGTGTTCTTGTAGATGATTCTCCACGGTGCGCCGGAAATGAAGGCACTATCACCAACGTCTACTCAGGTGTCTACAGTACGTTTTCTCAGGGGCATTCTATCAATCACCGTATTCTGGAATCCATTCCCACTAACGATTACTAGATATCGGCTCGGATCCGACCAAGTCTACCAGTAGCGCGGTGATTCTCGCTGGGTTCAACAAGAAGGATTACACCGATAAGCAGGCAAAAGCTGGCTGTCAACTGAATGCCGTTTGGCCAAGCGGCTATGGTGACATCTACTTTGGTGCGGACGGGTGTTTGTACGATGGCGGCGGCAGCAGCATTGACAATCAGTGTTGTTCTGCGGCTGCGTTGTCTAACCAGGACCCTGTAACAAACCCCTACCATGATCCCCGAACTGTGGTTGTGATTCCAGGAACGGAGTGGGGACGTTGAGAAGCGTGTGGAAAGGATGATGCGCCATGTGATATGGCTGACCTGTCCCTACAGTTGAAGCTATTTCTGTGAATATGTGGTAGTTGAGGGGGAAATTGATTCATTGTATTTCTTTTCCTGAAAGCACTAATTGAGGCAACATATGCAACCGGAAGATAAATTCTGAGAAGTATCAAGAGGACAGAAGTACGTATAGCCATGATCTACGGGACATAATCCGCACTTCATAATTGGTCCTCCCCAAGAAAAATATAGAATCATCCTTGGATTCGTTGACGGGCCACAGCATATTTTTCTTCTTCTAAACAACCTTCTCCTTCTTTCAAAAAAGCTTCATGGCTTTGAGGTTCTTTCATTGTGATAATGGCAAATCCAAGTCTGTAGTACAAAAGCGCTTGCGAGATTGGCATATTTGTTGCAAGTAGCAACCTTAGTGGGAATAGCCTCTTCATCTTCCTTCTTTGTTGTTTTGTTAGAGCTATGGGTTTAAAAGAGCCCTAGGGTCTTCCTGTTTCTGGTTTTCTTCCTTCCTTTTTACTTCAACTTTCTCAATTCAGTCCAGCCTGCTCAATCCATTCTCAATTTTGTCTCCTGGGTCCACCCTCTTGGATAGGAGATCTTGTAGTAAGCAGAATACAAACAAATACCCGATGTCCAAGTCTATATACTAACATATTCTCTCTTACCCAGTAATGGAGAGGAATCCCACTTACGCTTCATTCCAAATCAATATAACTAGCGGCCTGGCTCTAATTCGGCTTTTTCGCAAGTGAATTCATGTCATCGACGGAAGACCGACTCTTATCAACACTGCCAGCAAACTCACCATTCAAGGAGGTTGAGGATATCCCAAAGGAGTTTTTCGAGGTTGTAGATCTATATGATAAGGAGCCGATCGGCTCATGGGAGGCCCTAGCCGCGCAGCTCCCTGGACGAGATCTTGATGCTGTCCGAATCGAGGTCCCGGACTCACTTGGTGAACAAGGTGTTTATACACAAATATATCGCCTGCACGGTATACACAGCAGCATTATCCACGAAGTCTGGACCGCGATACAGCCATCCTCGACGAAAGGGAATTTCTCGTCAAGAGAGGGAGCTTGCTTTCTATGGGAGGGAACGTTCCCTCCACGACAGAGAAGTTACTCGGCAAACACGAACCGAGTCTTTTGATGGAACTAGGTACACGCTCCTCCGAGGTCGAAACTCCGACCTTGTGAGTGGCTGGGACGGACTGAAGCGTGCCTTCAAGGAAGAGAATATCATGACGGTGAGCATCGGGTTTCTTGGCTTTAAAGTGAAGGTGTTCATTAATGACGTGGAAGTGAGGAAAGGATGGAGGAAATGGACTTGACCGAAAATGACTGGAATTTAGAAGAGGCTTTTGCAATATGAACCCAACAACACAACAAAGACGGAGAGAGCTTTTCCACTTACTGTTGTTCAACATTGTCTGTTTTGATAGTCTCATCTTGAGTGTGGATCATTGATTCCTGTTCCTTCTTTGAGGGTTTACGCTACAAATTCCTTCCTATAATATTTTCATTGTTTTATTTCAAGGCGAGCCATGCTCATATTTATTTTCTTGTTAGGTAAAATCGGGATGCCACCGAAAAAAGCGGAGGCATCGCATATCAAGAACCTCTAATCATTACTATCTTGCGCGATGGTAAAATAGCAGTAGCTCATAGAGGATCTGATAATGCGAATGCGAAACAACATCGAAAAAAATCGGATCCAACAAGAAAATCGGATCCAAGGAGAAGATCGTGATTCATCTAGAAGATGGTAACCCAATAAAACACCGTGATACCACCGAAAAATCGGATCCAACGAGAAAATCGGGATTCAACGAAAAACCCCGAGGTGTCGCATGTTAAGAACCTCTAAGCGCTACTATCTTGTGCGATAGTAGGATAGCAGTACCTGATAAAGGATCCTATAATATAAATACAAACCGAAGAAAAAGTCGGAGGCATCGCATTTTAAGAACCTCCAAGCACTGCTATCTTGCGCGACAGCAGGATGGTAGTAGCTCAAAGAGGACCTCATAATATAAATGCGAAATTGGTCTAGTAAGAAAAGAACCCCAAATCTAGTGGATGAGTTCATTGATCGAGTCGCATTTTGTTCCCATCGAAAGTAGAGCAATATCCGGCTCATCGTTAGCAACACGACAGACGAATCTTCACATGGACACTACCTTTTACCACCCTGCAGTCTAGCCAGCATCATAACCTCATTTTGCTGAACAAACACTCTAGCATCAAGATTCATCATATTCATCTAATTACACATAACTCCCAATAATCCCAAGAAGGATCGTTGCCCCAGTCATCCACCAACTTGCCACCCCAAACGCCCCTTGGATATCCTTCCTCAAAATCGCCCACAAAACACCAAAAAGAAGACTCGGCGGGAAAAAGGCAAGTCCCAAAATCCCCCATATTCGTCTCCAATTCCACTCCTCTCGATAAAATATTCCCCATGCCTCTGTGATCTCAATACCGTCAGAAGTCAACTCGGTGTCAAGTTTCTTGGGTAGCTGCTGCATGACGAGATCTGAGCCGGGGCGCCGGCTGTCTGGATCTTCGAAGAAATCCATCATTAGGTGGGGTCCAATCGGTGGGGAGTGTTTTGAGGGAATTGGTCGGCATTGATAGGTTGAGCCCAGGGGAGGGACGAGGGTTGGTGGTGGGATGCAGGCGCAGGGTTGGCCGGGTATGCATATTTCAGGGTGACAGCGGATGTCTATGTAGTTTGTGCCGGCGTATAGAAACTGTGAATGGCTGGTTAGTATGTTATGGGATCCAAATTGTCATAAACTGGGTTAAGACATTTCGAACAGGCGTGTCCATTCTTTATAAGATCTGCGAGCGTCTGGAGGTTGCTTTCCGATACATACCTTCATGAAATGAATGCTATGCAATGTTCTCAAAGACCAGAATGACTCAAACTTTCTCCGGTGACTGAAGTAGATTTTTCGTAGTGAATGGAAGAGTTGTCGATCATCGGTAATTTGCGTGACGTATTCTTGATGCAGCTTTATTGGCCGGCCACGGCGCTCAATACAACATAGTAGGAGAAGTGGGCGTGATTCCTGGTTGCCACTTCCTATGTGTTGTGAGGCTATAGCAGGTTGGCTGCCAGGAGTGGTGATGGCTTCCTGGGTCACATTGCCACCTTGAGGCGTACTTGCACAAGGTGTTGGTTGAAGACCGCCGGAATTTGGTGTGTACCGAGCGGCTGCAGACGAAGAGCTTTGACTTGCAGTACCTTTAGCCACGATATATGTCGGCACGGTCGTTGCCTTTAAAAATTCCTGAAGGGCTTGGAGTGCACCAGGTTCATGCTCGACATAGTCATCGTAGAGATTCTTGCCATGTCGCTGTGACATATTAGCATCTTTGAAAAAGACTGGCCGAAGGAAAGAGACTCACATTTGTCCATCTAAACCGCGTATGTTTTTCTGGTAAATGCTCCTCTCCCGAGCACAGTTGGAAGAACTTATTCCAATACCAATATCTTTCCATACCCCTTGCCCGGAATTTTGCTCTCGTTGCGGCCATATCTATCAACGGAAATCCCCAAAGACGGGTAGACCTGCGAAATACAATGCCTCCCTTAATCTCGGATATTCCAAAGTCAATCTTGATATCCATATCTTTCAACGGAAACCCCCAAAGATGGGTAGAATTGCGGAATGCGATACATGCACTCATCCCGGATATCTCAAATTTAAGGTCCATGTCCGCTCCTATCATCGGTCCATTGGTAATGATAAAGTTCTCCAGCTCTTTTCGCAGATTTTTGATTGCAGCGCTCTCCAGGATAAAGCTTCGACCATGAGACACCAGCGCGGTAAATGTCTCTGCAGGTTGTTCTCCATCCTCGTCACTGCTTGAATCAAGCATGTCTTCCGGCAAAGATGACTGGGCCATAGGATGGAATCTGAGGCTTTCCATTATCCAAGGAGTTGGGAGGGGGAAGAGGCGTGACAGGGGTAGATGGGTGGGAGACTCGTTCAAGTATTTCAGCTCAAGCTTGTTTCCAATTTTATCAGCAATCAGGCGGGCACGCATTGATATCAGTTTTGAAAGATCAAAATCAATCGCTTCCTGCGCTTCCTTCTTGAGATTCAATGCGAATTGCTTGATCAGTCGTCGGAAATTGCGGACGAAGTTTTGTGGTGAAATCTGCCTTTCGATGATGGCTTCCCTGTAGAGAACTGCCATTTCGGTATCGTCAAGGAATATGCTGACAAGCTCTTCCATTGCCGCCTGCATCTCATCTACCGTCAGTCGCGTGTCTGTTGTCATAATAGTTGATGGTAGAGTTGCCAAAGAGAACACGGAGGGTGGATTGGACATGTCGCTCTCGGAGTCCTCTGCTTTTGTACTATCTTGATCAGAGTCATTCACGCTGCCCACCGCCTCGCTAGCATGGCCTTGACTATCTGGAAGCTTTTGTGATTCGTCTGGAGCCCACCATGGTTTCGTTCCAGGGAAATCCCCTTCACGTGGCCACTCTGATGATTCTTGCAAAAGAAACTCCAGGAAGTGTCTCTCGCGCTCCGCACACTCCGGACAAGGCCCCCCAACCGGCTCCCGCCTACTGTAACAGATTTTGCAAGTTTCGACCACGCTACTTGAAATATCGCGTGAGTCGAAAGACTTATAGCCTTCAGACCCTTTCTCGATGGGCTTCGTACCCCAGCTGTCAGGCCAGGTTATGCCCAACTCCAAGGGCGCGACCCGTCTTTCCTCCTCTTCACCAAATCCAAAGTCAGCAAGTTCCATCGTGAGGTCCTTGCTTTGATCGGCGCCTTTTTTGTTGGCGCGGATGCGTTTTGGGAGAGAGGTCTTCCACATCTCCGTTTCAGAAAATAGATAGTCTGTTGGAGGTAAGTGGTCCTGTTTGTCTTTGGACTCAGAGTCAAAGGTCAAGTGGGATTCGTCAGATCCATGAACTGGAGCCTTGTCTTTACTAGACTCGGTGTCATTGCTCTCTAGCTCCCTGTCTCCGAGACCTTGATGCTTAAGCGGGGGTAAATGAGCTCTATCCGAAATGGTATCGAAGAACTCCGGTATTCCCTCAAGCTCTAGTAATTTTAAGGTCGCCTGGTCGGAGCTGATGATTTTCTCGGCCATCTGGAATTCCGCGATTAAAATGTCGAGGCTCTTTGTTATACTCACTACCATCCTCGGGCTGCACAAAAAGTCTTGTAGCGAGCTCGCAATAGGAATTGAATGAGAAGAAACCTTCTGTTCAAGTCTGTCGATATCCAACCTAATTCTGTCGATATCCCACCTAATTCTGTGGATATCCCACCTAATTCTATTCAAAATAGCCAAAATTAGATAGTTATCTTCATCTTCATCAGGAGTCGGTAGGATGAAACCCTCGAAGGCGGTCTTGAATCTTCGAAAACGTTGTAGATGGTCCTGAAGAATCGGATAAATGAAGACTGCATTCGGATGCTGGTCTTTAAAGGGGGCATAAGCTTTTATTAAAGCCTCTATCATGTCACAAGCTGAGTGAGCTCCGCTCACGGATGCGCCCTTCAAGTGATCCGTATCGCCCATTGGGATGGTTGTGGGAGTGTCCAGCGATCCAGCAAATTCTGTGCAGGGGAACCAGATATTGATCGCTTCTGAAGGGAGAACTTCGAATTAAGTCAACCCCGAATATGAGGGGCAGTGTCAGAGCTGGCGCAGTGGTTTAATGAGGCTGACAGACACCGCCACATCGCCCGGGCGCTTAGAGCGATGCAATGCAATGTGTACATACTTTCTCACCAGACAAGCCAGCCAATCAATCTTAATCGATGCCAGCAAACTCAGGGATCTGAGAAGCAGCAAAGACAAGTGCAGCTGACCCGATCTCCTCTAATATGATCTGTCATCAATGATGGCATACGTAGCCGAGCTTAAAATCGCTAGTCGTGATTCGATACATCATACTTCGCATACCCATATCCATACCGAGCTTGTCCGAAACGCCATCCAATAGGAAACTTATACCCAAAGGGCAAATACCATTCCATTCCGAGAAAGCAACAGTGATCATCATTGATATACCTCAATATGAGAAAAAATGTAGATTGGGTGACGTAATAGTGAATTTCCAGTTCATAACGCCCGTTCAGATAGAGGAATCCAAAGACTCTGCAGAACAAAAGTAGAAAAAAAAGAAAGAAATTGAAAAAAAGAAAGACAGTCACAAGAAAGGAGAAAGAGAAAGGCAAAGTATAACGACATTCCAGTTCTTGAGCCCAAGAAACAAGAATGGATCAAATGAAGGTGAAAAAAGGGGAAGTCCGGTATGTACGGCAGCAGCAGCATGATGTTGCGGCTGGAATACTGCGGACCGGAGCGGACCCAAGGGATATCGGACAAAAGGCCAGATCAGATTCTCGTCCCATATCGAGCACGGGCAAGCAAGAGGATTAAGTGACCAGACGAGGAATAAGGTAGTAGTAATAGAAGGAAACGAAGAGAAGCAAAAAAACTCGTAGGTCACAGTGCAACTAATCTCGAATACAGAATGGCGCCTCCGGGTGTTAAAAGGGTTAGTCCACTCCCAGCCCGTCGCAATATCATCAACGCCGCCCTTATGATCATTATTTGAGCGGGATATGAGATGTTTGACGGGCATAGGAAGGAATCATATTTGGTTGGAAAGGAGAGGGATGAAGGGTTAGGTAATGATGCAAACCAACACACGAGACTCAAAAAGGAAAGGGGTACACCAACGCCAATCTCACAGCACATGCGCACGCCAACACACAACCCAGCGAGGCAGTAAAAATTTCCAAAAAGAGATCCAAAAGAAAAATCAATCAATCAAGCGCGAGAGTTATCCGCAGGGAATGGTCAAGGAAAACGCACTAGAACGACGAGGAATATCAAATGTACAAAAACAAGGGTATATCGGAGGTTTAAACACCTGAAGAGAACCGTCAAGACTTTTCAAATCATTCACAGGCTGTCACCAGCCCCGGTCTCAACACCGTCGGCAGAGTAGCCCATGTTCGGATCGAATCCGAAGCCAGTACCGTCTCCGTCGGTGTTAAGGAACGTGTCAAAGTCGAAGCTCTCCAGGATATCAGGATTATCCAGAGTGCTGAAGTCCAAGCTGAAAGCAGAGGCCTGTTGAGATTGGGCGTCAGCAGTCTGAGCACTGTGATACAGCGAGAGATCTGAATAGAGATCATGGCTTACGTCAGGGATGGCGAGATCATTGAATGTTTGCTGGCTGGGGTCCGGAGTGGGCTGAACCATAGGGGGAGGTGCAGGGGCCGCGGTCTGCTGGGGTAAGTTTGCAGCGGCATTAGGTCCACCCTTAGTGAACGAGTTGGGAGGGGGATGAGGCGTGACGGGGGTAGACGGAGTCGGAGTAGGTTCATTAGCCTCGGTAGAGGGAGTAGCGGCGGCGGCAGCAGCAGCGGCGTTCTTCTTGTTAGGTCGCTATTCGAATAGGATGTCAATGTGGGGGCCCAGAAACAACTTTACATGCAAGTAATCACGTACCTTGCGGGTATTCTCCTTTGCACCTTCCTTCTTGCCCTTGGGTGCGGCCTTAGTAGACTGCTGAGGCGTTGGTGGCGCATTGCCTGTGGTTTGGGGAGATGGCGGCTGGGGACGGCCCGTATTGGCGCCAGCCGGTGGCGCCTGAGGTGGAGGCATATTGCCGCGATCCTGCGGGGTACCTGCCTGGGGTTGGGTGGCCGGGGAGTGCTGAGGCATAGGCTGGCCGGGCTGCCATTGTCCACTAGGCATACGGCCAGCGTTGGCGGGAATGGGCTGGCCCATTTGAGCTCCGGTAAAGGCTGGATTGGAGCTTGGGGGGCGCATGGGTCCACCAGGACCAGGGAAGAATCCGGCAGCCGCCATGTCGGGAGGCATCTGTCCGCCGTTCATGCCCATGGATGCTGGAGATCCACGGTTCTGACCCATGTCGCCGGCGCTGGGAGATCCTGGGAGACCGGTCTGAGGCATCTTGGGCGTGCCTCGTTTCATTTGATCGCTGGGGTTCGGGGACGCACCCGCCCTGCTACCCTGGGGAGATGTGCCTGGGGGCAATCCCTGTCCGGGCATTTGGGGCTGGCCGTCAGCACGGGACATGCTATCCTGCTCTTGACGAGCCATCATCAGGCGACGCTTATTCTGCTGTTCAAGCAGCATAAGTTGCATCTGATAGTCCTGGAGAGCATGGTTGCCATGCTGACCGCCAGGTGTTTGCATACCAGGTCGAACCTGTTGGAGCTGACCGTTTGAGCTGTAGTACTCTGGACCCATGGGGTACATGCCTCCTTGCCCATCCGGCATCGGCACCAGGTCCGCCTGATTCGGCATAACACCGGGATTCATCATACCACCATTCGGAAGGCCCTGGGAATTCAATGCTGAGCGAGAGTGATGAAGGGCCAAGTTTTGAGCATATACCTGCATAGATTTCTGTTGCGCAGCTTGCCCCTGCTGAAACTGCTGGAACTGCGCCGGATTCATAGCCCTTTGCATACCGTTCGGCATCATCAGCTGCTGGGGGTTTTGCTGGCCTTGCATCTGTCCCTGTCCACGTCCATTGGGAGCTAATTGCTGACCATTCACAGCACCACCTTCGAGGCGAGGGCGTTTCGAGGGCGAAGGGGCGTTGTCAGCAGATGCAGGCGACTGTGGCCGATTCCCGTTCATGTCCATTTCGGACTGTTCACGTTGCATCTGCTGCATCATCTGCATCTGCTGGTTCTTCTGGAACTGGGCGGCCAATTGCTGTTGGGATCTAGAAGACGAAAGAAAGAACGACCTGATTAGCATCACTAAAAAAGGGTGGCATGGAGATATGCCAAGGGTTGAGCATACAGGCCGTTGTTCAGAGCCGCCTTCTGCAAGTTAGGAGGAACCATGCCGTTCCCACCGCGGCGGACACCGAGGGGCACTTGACCGGGCATCATGGGCTGTTGTCGCATGAGCTGATTGTGCTGCTGCTCTCGCATGCGCATCAAGTTCTGAAAGGCCAGTTGAGTCAGAATCAGGGACAGGAGAAGTCGGGACTGAGCCGTGATGCGAACGAAGCATCCCATGATAGTTCAACTTACCTGAGTATGCTGGAGGTACTGCCTCACATCGTTGCTGTTACCACGCTTCCGCTGGGCCCAGAAAAAGTCCCAGAAGAGACTAAACCAGTCCAACAAAAACGAGGATTGAAGACTTTCATTGGGGAGACTCGGTCGAGGAAGATCATCGGGAATCTTGATCTTCTCGCCATCCTTTCCGTCAGTCATCATAGGATCGCCATCAACACCATTCACGTCGCCATCGCGCCGGCTTCCCGGGCTAGTCTTCGTGCCATTGTCGGTGTTGATCTTAATGGACTCGTCTTGTATGAGTGCACGCGCGCAGTCGTGGTAGCCGCGTTTCAAGAAATAATCGTAGATATAGGTGTTGAGGCTGGTGATCATCATCTCGGGATTGTTCATGTTCATGCCGGCGTCGTTACGGGGAGCCGTGGAGCCGTTGTTCATCATGGGGACACCGCCCACAGGGCCTCCAACCCCGGGGTTCATGCCAACGTTCATCTGGTTCATGGTGGCGAACGGTGGGTCTGCAGCCACCCTTGCCTAAGTACTGTAGAACAATTCAAGTCGAAGCAATTCGTAAATACCAACGCGCATCCACCAACTCAGGCGATCAGGCCGAACGCGGGTGGGGGAGACGGGAGGTTACAACGCGAGGAGGGGGGTTGTCAGGGAGGAGAAGCGGTCAGCGCTTCAAGTATGACAACTGGAGCCGTGGCTTTCGATATGGATATAATACACGCGTGCGAAGTGACTGCGCGAGTTCACCGAGTCCGATATCGTTCAAGGTGTGATGTTGCGACAGAGGATCTGCGGCGGCCGGGAACGTCTTCTCCGGGGGGGCGAGCCACGCGACAGGAGGACTAGATCCGAGGAATCGGGAGGCGCAAGCGAAGAACTTGAAGAAACCCGACTGCTAGATGATCAAGCGATGGTCAGAATAGTGCTTGGCTTACAGACGGGCCAGAGGCAAGAGCGGTTCGCGGTGCGATAGGGTTTGGGCGATGACGGAGGTACAAGGAGGCGGAAAAAGCCCACAAGTGAGGAGGTTGGGGAATGGGGGGGGCGGCGCTGCCAGACAAGCCCGATCGGGCGGGATTCGCGAAAAGAGCAGAACTTGACATGCAACGACACGAAAAAGAAGGGAATTCGAAGGAAGAAGAGAATATACCAGGGGGCGAACTGGGTGGATCTCACGGTGGAAGGGGAGAGGAGCGAGCCGGGGGGTACGGCGACAGGCGCTGCTGCTCACTGCGGGAGAATCGCTTGTTCGGAGCGGATCAACTTGATCGGAACCCGGGGCTGGGGATGGCGCTGTCAGGCGTATTTCTGGGCATGCACGGTCGCGATGGACATGAGAGGGCAAAAAAGAAAAAAATCAGGTGCAGAAAAGGGCAATCTGGGATATTTTGAAGTCGAAGAAAACTTCTGCAGACGAAGGAAAGATAGAGGCAAAGGTTTAGAGTAAAGAAAAGAAGAAAGAACGAACAAAGTGGGCTGGTCGGGTTCGATCAGGCGAGAGTGATTAGGTATGGTGATATGCTGCGCGATGGGCCCTGCGATGGATCCCAGCGGGAGTCTAAAAAAGTCGGGTCTTCCGCGCAACCAAAAGGGCCCAAGAAGATCCAGCAGAAAGATCGGCGATCGAGCCAATCGGACAGGAATCAACTAAATATGGCCACAGCCAGGGGGGGAAACGATGAGGGATGATGGGGAAAGAGAAGGAAAAAGGTTGAAGCAGAAGGAAGAAGAAATTCGATGTGTAGGAAAACGGAGGGGCGGAGATGGTATCGGTCGTATTGCAATTACCGTACCGTGACACCACGCCGCACTCTACGGGGATGTCAATGGTAGGCGGACGCCGAATGCTCGATACCGACAGTATGTCCAATTCGCCGTGATGGCGGATGTATACAGGACAAGTATACGTATGAGTTGATACGCGGTAGATGTACAACTCTACAAGGATAGACTATGACACAATTATTCTACAGGTATCAAATTTAGACAGTTCAGTTCTTGCTAACACCTCAAGAGCGAACTATACACCACACCGAGTCCCGAATACATCGAGATCGGTCTCAGTAATTGGCAGGGCTGGCCCGCCATCGTAAACTCTTCTTCAGGAAAACATCAGCAACATCAGCCCCCCTGCGCCCATCGACATACGCCAAATCCTAGTATGAAACAACTGTTCAGGCATTGCCGGTGCTAAATCGCGTGGCGGGGGCAAGGTTCCTGGTTCCTACAGATCGATAGATCAGAAAGCCTATTCTTGCATCCAAACCGAGCTAACCACGCAGCCAGCCAGCCCAACAGAGAAAATAAGATAGTAGACATTTGGGATCGTCCAGAACACCATGAAAAGTAGAAGTGGGAATCAAGGCCCAAAAAACTTTGATCATAAAAGAATACACATCATAGTTCTCGCAAAACATAACCCAATGAAAACCTGCCATAACATGAAAAAGAGAGAACGCCATGGATGCTCATCACCATCTAGTCCTCCTCTGGCGGCATCTCATCCTCGATGTATCGTACCAGTGAGACCCGCATCTCGGTAGTATCATCGCCACGGAGCACATCGCTCACAAAGTGCGCTTCGATCTGCATTTGAACCTGGAAACCGGGTTAGAGATCGGACCCGGCGCAAAGGAGTGTTGACCGGGGAAGAGGGGAAGGCGCTGGAGGATCGTAATCGAGCCTAGCTAGCCTCCCGGACAAAAGTCTACTTACCATCTCTAGCGCGCCTCGAAGCACACCGCATAGGATATTCGAGAACCAGAGCTCGTCCTGTGCTCGCCCGTCGTCTGGCAGCTCCACAAAGTCGGCCAAGGGATTGTCATCGAAGATAAGGGAGAACTGGTTGTTGTCGCTGGTCCAGTTGGTGACCGTTGGCGCAACATTCAAGAAAATCTTGAAGCCCACCTGATCAAAAAGGTCAGCAATCAAGCTCGGACCAATCATTACATTCCTCTCTCTTCTTCAAAGCCATTCTTCCAATTTCCTCACGCACCTTGGCAATCATATCGGCTGTCTCGCGGAAATTGGCGCATCGTCCCACCCCGGACTTGGCAAGGAAGTCTTCAATCAACCGCATGCCAATATTGTAGCCCATCTTATCCAGTTGCTTGTTGACCTCTTGGTAATCGCTATCATAGTCCTGGCATAATTGTGCAACAATTGTGCCGTATGTTAACGTGACCAGCTCCGCGTTGACTTTGTCGATTCTCGTTCTGGAAGCCGGGTTAGTTCAAATGGAACCGGGCGTGTCATCGCATAGTGAATAAATCGATCGTATCGACACTCATCAAGTAGACCTCGGGGCTTACTGACTTCCAAATTCTGTAAGGTTGCCATAAATTAGCATATGCATCCGTGCAAGAGCGTAGCTTCACTTACTCTTCTCCTATTCTGGAGGCTTTTGAGGATGACATGACTACCTGCTCGGTGCGCTAGGCACTACAAGGCTTGGACAGGGCAGTAGAAGCTCTCAATATCAATGCCCGCACAATACCAGGCAAATGCGACAGTCGGACGTGGATCCCCGAGGTGATTGCGGGGAGTTCAAGATGATGGAGCTGTCGCCGTACACAGTCGGGGCTCACCGCCCACCAAAGGTGGGATTATCGTTCTTCCCGCAGCTCCAGGCGCTCCCCAAGGAGTCTTTCGCTCTCCGCTACAGCTAACGCGCGACGACATTGAAATATCCCAACCTCCCCCCTTTCTCTCCTCGACTGGCTGGTGACTTCGAGGCCATCCTCCGTCGCAATTATGTCTGGAGAAAAACGCCCCGCTCCGGAGGCCTTTGGCCACTCCAGCCAGCTCGTGGTCAAGCGAAAGAAGTCCGACGCCGACCTCAACGCTGGTACTGCGGTCGTGAAAAGCTCTTCGCAAAATGGCGCCCTCATTCAATCGGTACGTGATTCTCTGAGGCAACTGATTTCTGCAAAATCCGGGCTTGGAAGAATAGATCACCAGTTCATCTTGAAGGTCGGGACCAATGGCTAAATTATGCACGTAGATTCCTCGCACCAGCGGACTCGATGCGCCGATCATGGAGCTTACAGGTACGATGCCCTCTTTGAACCGTTGATACTGTTCGTAGCTAACTCAAAGATATTAGGCCACTCTGGTGAAGTCTTCACAGTTCGATTTGACCCGACAGCTCAACACATTGCATCTGGTTCAATGGACCGATCCATTTGTACGTCTGACCCTTCTCCCCAGGTACTCTCTAAATATTCAGAAATCTGACTCGTTCCCAATGCAGTGCTGTGGAATACATATGGACAATGCGAAAATTACGGCCAATTGGCCGGTCACAAGGGAGCGATCCTCGACCTTCAATGGGCACGCGATTCACGAGCACTTTTCTCTGCCTCTGCCGACATGACACTGGGGAGCTGGGATGTGGAAACGGGAACACGTGTGCGCCGCCACATCGGCCACGAAGAGATTATCAATTGCCTCGACATCAGCAAGCGCGGGCAAGAATTGCTCGTCAGTGGTAGTGACGATGGCTGCATAGGCATTTGGGACCCGCGGCAAAAGGATGCGCTGGAATATCTCGAGACCGAGCTGCCCATCACGGCTGTTGCACTGTCCGAGGCTGGAAATGAGATCTACAGCGGCGGCATCGATAACACGATTCATGTCTGGGATCTGCGCAAGAAGGCTGTGGTATACTCCATGGCTGGGCACACCGATACCATTACCTCGCTAGAAATCTCGCCCGATTCTCAAACTCTGCTGTCTAATTCTCACGACTCTACGGTCCGGACGTGGGATATCCGGCCCTTCGCACCCACCAACCGACTGGTCAGGACATTCGACGGTGCCCCCGTTGGCCTGGAGAAGAATCTCATCCGCGCCAGCTGGGACCCTAAAGGTGGAAAGATTGCTGCGGGTAGTGGTGACCGAAGTGTGGTCGTCTGGGACGCCAACTCGGGCAAACTGCTGTACAAACTCCCTGGCCACAAGGGTACAGTCAACGACGTCCGCTTCTCGCCCAACGACGAGCCAATCAGTAAGTTCCCTTTCTCGCCAGATAATTTTCTAGTTGGACCTCAAAGCTAACCTCGCCTGCAGTTGTTTCTTGCTCGTCGGATCGGAACTTGATGCTAGGAGAGCTGGGCAAGTGAAGCGCGATACCTAAAACACTTGTAATGACGGATAAGCGGGCGTTCAATTGATCTACATAACCATATACTCTCTCTCGAGGCTGCCACTACTCTTCCCAAGATTGCCAGCTTGCATAGCAGCAAGGTTATCCAGTTATTCGCTGCGAAATGCCTGGGCCGTCACGGCGCTACGGCTTCGGCTTCGGCTTTGGCTCGCAAGAGCGCAGAATCACACCTGGGAAGGCAAGTCCTCGAATGAGATTTTATTTCATGAGCTGTACACTACAATACTAGTCTCAAATAACTCGAAATGGCTTTTCGGCCTTTCTTACTTCTTTCTTCCCATGCTTTTGTGTTTGGTCAGGGTACCTTCTCCTTTTGGACAGTCGTGCCAACTGCCTCAGTCAAGGCCGTGCAGTTCTCCCCATTCCTGTCCCATTTTCCTTCTTCTCTCCATCTTTACTTTGCCCACAGTTACTATTTCAATTTTCCTCTTCCCCACCAAGCGTTACGCGTATTCATCTTTCCGATATTGTCACGACCTCAGAACACCTGATTCCATCATGAGCTCCTCCGCAGAATCCTGGGCTCTCGGCCAGGCGATTACGCAACTGAAAACAGACGCTCGGTTTTACCTCATACTTTCCTTCATCTTTGGCGTCTTCAACCTTGGGATCGCCACAACCGGTGAGGCAGCCCCCTTTCCGAAGCACTGGCAACATAAGAGCTAACTCACAACGCAGGGGAAATGCTGAGCCAGAGACGCCCACTGACGCCGAACCGGGTGCATTCTATGTTGTTTTGCATCTTCCTCGTTTTCTTTGGGTCCTTTTTTGGTGCCTGGCAAACTCGTTCCGCTTGTACAAGATCATTTTCCGCTGCGAAAAGAACGCGCTGCTCTTGATTCCCCGGCTTTACATCAAGTCCAACGATCAGCATACATTGAACTTGATGGACAAACTGGACAAGCCGATCTTGCTGGTTCCGGAGGACCTCGAGCCTACTCTTGAAGGGGGCGCAAATCAAGCCGCTCTTGCAGACCTGATGGCCAAAACGGTGAGCCGCGTCATCCAACTGATCAGGATATATCCTTTCAAAGGTGCACTTGACTGACTTCTTGACAGGTACCATTCTGGTACCTCGTTCAATCACGCATCGAGTCTAGCGCGGCGTTGATCATGACCAGGCCTGTGCAGGCGGAGGAGGGGGAGGCTCCAAAGACTCAGGGGGTTTGAGTGGCGTGTTTGACAATGAGATTGGGTTCGGGGCGCAGGGTGCTTATATTTATCAAAGAGTCGGGACATGACTTGACCCCCATTGTTGAGAGGCAAGAAACTCCGTTGTTTGCAGTAGCGACGCATAGTCAGTTGACCAAATTCTTCATCGTGTTTTATCCGTGAGTGCCAGTCTGTTGCTTTGCTTGTACAAATAAGCTGGGACACCTTCTGTGCCGCTGGCTTGTGAAATTATGTCCTTGTCTCTGTTTATTCCATCACCCAACACCAGAAAATAAATAGGGAGATAAAACAAATCGTCATGAACTTCGCATTCCTTCGCTGTCTGTTGTCGACCACTCCGCGTGTCCTGCACTTCCATTTCCGCGCCCCGTTCGAGATAGCATTCACACTGACTCAGGGTGTTCAGAGCTTCGGAGCGAACAATGCAGGCATACCAACGCTTCTGTCTACACCTCAAAGCCCATAGTTTGGTAATAATCAAAAAGCTCCTGAGCCTCTTACCGACCCCACAATATTCTATAGCGTAAGCACTGGACAGATTATCCAACCCCCGAAATGGGGCATCATGACAGGGTATTGTCGAGAAAATGCTGAATTCATTGCGTTAAAGACAGATTCTAGTATTCAATGCAATGAGCAGTCCTGAAGATCGGTTATTTCTTCAAGAACCTCCTTGACTTAGTTCTCAAATTTGGTAAACTCAAAATCGGGTTACAGGTCCTCTTCATTCTAATAGCCAAGGTACTCGGCATATTCCGGGGTATTCACTCCACGGATTTCCCAGGAACGGGGCAAATGAGAGACTGTGAAATATGACAGCGCACCAGTATCCCTGGGGTTCTTGTCGACTTCCTCCTCGTTGATCTATCGCATTAGAAGAGGTCGGAACACTCAGTTGTCCCTGTTAAGAGCAGTGATTGGAAGCTAGGTATCGCTTATATGTTCACGCGGTAGGTTCTCGCTACTCAATCTCTCCAGCACCTCATACACTTGGTTCCGTGTGGATATCTCGTTGTACCCATGAACCTTCTGATTCATACCTCGTGCGCCGGTCTGTGAGAATCCTTACAATATATCGTCCAGCATCTTTAATAGCAGCCATAGTGCTAGAATTTTTGCCATCCAGACCAATAATTAGTTATTTTGTGTCTTGGGCAGAGCGTAATCGATTCTACGTGAAGGAATTCGGGGAAAGGTCAGTTGGTACCATAAGCTAACATCAATATTAGTATATGGAAAGTGAAGCTATTGAATTTATGCAAGGTTGTCATCTTTCTATAAGAGCTGTCAGTGGTCACTCCTTTACCATTGGATCTCTTGGGTAGAATCGCGAAACTCAACCCCGCCCCTTGGTGGAAGAACGATTATGAAAGTAGACTGAACGAATCGCTTGACTTCGGCAATTTTTGCAGCAGTACCAAGTGGTACCTCATCTGCAAGACTGGCAAAGTAGATTGCTGAGATGATAATGTCGATACCGGAAAGCAACTTGATAAGCTCATCCTGGGAAGCTTTCAAGTCTGCGGAACAAGTTTTACTCTACGTTCGTTTAAGACTAATATTGACCGGCTTGTTAAGAGACTCGGGTCTTGTCAGAGTTGTATCGGAATCTTCTTCTTATCAACATATCATTTACTAGTCAAATACGTGGTCTATTAGACATGTATTAAAAATGAATCGGGATAAAAACATATTCTAATTTGATACGTGGTGACTTGCATAGGAGGGAAGGAATATGAAAAAAAACCTAGAGCAAAGACCACTCTGGAAAGAATTTTCACAAGAGTGGCTCAAAATCAATATTGGAGAAAACAGAAGAAAATTTTCGTTTTTCGACCTGAATAGTACATTATCACCTCAGGCATTATGAGAAACCATAACATTTGATTTTTTCTGTGACTTATGGATAATTAGCCATGGGGGCCATCGGATGCAGGGTCTTCTTTTGCCGTCAGACAGATCAACATATCCCACAAACTAAGACGTTGGCACCATGTAGTCCCTGCATAGATCTAGCCCCCAGTTTCATTATTAGGTTGGCTGGGGGGCCTAAGGGTCTTCGTGTCAGGCCGGGGCAGATTTTCATTCGCATTGGGGTCTAACCACCATGGATCCTTTTTTCCAATTATTATTCAAGAGCCTCATACTATGTATATCTCTCGCTCATAGCTTACACTATATTAACGATGAACAGATGTTTTCTTACGCCCCGGCCAATCTCAGTCATATACGTTGTTGGGGCCCTTCAGGTTTCATGTCTCGCTTTCTGTTGTTTACCAACAAGTGGGGGCAGAGATGTTGCGATGCTCATACACCTATAAGCAAACTAGCGATATGCTTGTCACTACTACTACCCCATCCAATTTTAGAACGGCCCCAAGTCGAGGCAATAATACTATGATCACCTCCAGTGATATACTTTCATAGGCGCAGTTCCTTGTAGTATTACCTTGGCACAGTGGGCCATTCAACCGGATGGCGAATCAATTATTCTGTCATATATCGCAGAGAAGAAAAGATACAAAGTCAAAAGTGCTTTCACATGGGTGTCACTGTTGCTGTTCGCAACTGTTGGTAATAGCTGCGAATTTACGAGTATCGACCATTGTGCATCACAGCCCGGGCTCCTGCTTTCCTGGGGCCATAATGCCTTGGCGACAGGATAAATTTGGCACAGCTAGATAATGAGAAAACTTGATACGCTTGCTTCTTGCTTACTTCTGATCAATATAAAAGAAGCATTATATCCTTCTAACTCTGATTTCTTTTCATCCTCATTCCACATTCTTCCTGGTTTAGAGTCTTTATACTGACCTGTGGACAATTTGAACACGACCTCCACGCCGCAAAGAGACAGACAACATGCATCTGAGTTTAAAGTACTGTTTTCTCCTGGCTACTGTCTTAGGTGCCCCCTGGGACGTCTCTGCCAGAGCGAGTAAGTATGAAAAGTACCCACGAGGATGACATTGATAGCTAAATCTTTACAGTTGAAAAACGGGATGTCTCTGATCATGGGCTCCTCCCAAGATTCGAAGTCCCAGGCGTTCCGATTCCGAAGCCGGTAATCCCAAAGCCAGTCATCCCTGAAGTCCCAGGAAACACCCCTGGGCGTATTCCCCCAATCAAGCCTGAGCCTAAGCCTGCAGTCCCAAAGCCTGACCAGAAGCCTTGTAAGAGGGCTGACGGCTCTGATTGCTATTTTTCGTCAGATGGCGAAGACTGGGAGCAAGAGCTGGGTCTGAGTATTGCTCGGCCATCTGGATTGGACCTGAACAAGGAACTGGTCTTTGAAGGAGCAGACAGATCGACTCTCCATGGCTTCGCGGCATGGAAACCAGACGCTCAAACTGTCGCCGCACATTCGGCCGATTTCGAAAAGAACCTGAGAGCATTTACCGAGGATCTGTATAAGGCCGCCAATGAGAAGATTCCATCCGATATACCCAATCTAGTCGCCGCTATCTACGTCCCTGAAAAAGGGGTTTTCTTTTCCACCATCCCTCGCGACGATGCCGCAAAGGTGATACTCGGTGACTGGGACTCGGCGCCAGCATTGAAGTCGCAAGTCGGCGACACAGGAAGAACCGGTGAGAAATATTTACATGCTGAAGATGGTGCTATATACTGGTTTGAAAAATCCCAGAATCATCATATGAGTCCAGATGAAGCCAAAAACTGGAAGTTTCCCGAAGGAACAAGACTGGCTGTTCATGGGAAAGTCAAAAAGACCGGGGACCCGCGTGATGTTGGACCATGCACCACAACCATAAAGAACCCAAATACCCCTTTTGCGTTTGAGAGAGATCCGAGCTGTGCGAAAGTAGTTTCTGAACTTGGTATCACGCCTATTACCCATTGGTAAATTGGAACGGATAGGAAAGATTCGGGGCATTCCTACGGGCTAGTCTCGATCTCTCTGTGTGCTGGGGCTCCGTTTTTTGTCATTGTTTATCACGTAACTATGTTGGGCCTTGAAAGCTGCAAGTTTGCGAAGTCTGTTTCACTTGCCTAGAATACATGCAGCATGTTTGGATCGATCTCACGCCATTATACGAGTGCTCTATAGCAATTATGTGCATATGATGACGTTTGGGTCATGATTTTTACACACTGTTGATCTCATATTTCCCTGTAGTAGAAGTTCTCGTCAAATTCAGCCTAGAGTTTACATATCTCTTCAAATTCCCTATATCGTGTTGACACCTAGCTATTCTCCAAACTCCTGGAGATCCGCGATGGTTCCAAATTTCCTTCGAGGGGGCCATTTTAGACTTATTCAGGGACTTTCCATGCCATGGAGGGAAGGAAAGAAAGAGTTTTCTTTCAAGTAGATAGGATAGCTTTCTCGTGGCACTCCCAACTGGGGCAATTCTTACTAGTCTAATCTGGATATTCGAAATATTCTTCCCCAGCATAATCACGATCCAAGCATTCTTCCTCGGGGCACTCTGGATCGATGTCTTTTGCATCAGGATACTCTGAATCATCAAACTTAAAAAGACCTTCATCACGTTCACACCATAAGAAAGCTTCACAGAGTGGCTCATCCGGTGCGAGATATCCATGCTCCTTCATTTGGGCAGTGAGAGCTTCTTCGAACTGAAGCTTTGCTTCTCCCGGTCTGCGGTACTGATCACGCAATCCATCATTCACTGCATTTCTAATAGACACCAACTTGTCTACACGACGTTGTTTCCTGTCAATAATAGCCTTGCGCTCGACTGGGGTGTTTCGATGGCACACCACCAAATCCCGGTCAAGAACGCCCTTGCAGTCTTCTGGGGTGGTTATGCCCAGCACCGAGTCCACCTCACGAGTAAACAAGGGGCTTCCTCGGCACTCTTTCAAAATATGTTTCTTGAATTCTTCCAACTTATGAAATTTCAATGATTTGCACGCGGGGTCTGGACATTCGAATCCGCTTCTGTCCGAATAACGCGCATATGTTTCCAGTTTTAGCCAGCTTATGGCTCTCATTTCGCATAACGCGATACCGATAAGACGATCACTCTTTAGAAAGTTGTTCAGTAAACCGCGTGGGACTTTCTTTGGCGGAAGCATAACTCGCATGGGTGTCCAGGTGTCTTCGATGAGGTTCCAGCTGTGAGCTTTTACCTGCCAAAGTCTGTACCGTAAACCCTCCTCATCCTCGTTGTCCTCACGTGGGGGCCTCATGGCCACGAAGGGGGTGATATTTGGGGGTGCAAGCTCCACCAGTTCGGAAGTGAACAAGGCCGGGTCATGATCTCCATGATAATGCCCCCGTCCTTTCAGCTCACTGCTGCTGGTGCTGCTCAGGACCACATTACGCACCGAGGGGAATAGCTCTTGTACTCTATCCCAGAATGCACGTCCTGTAATCACCATCACGTGATAGTCGACGAGGTGAAGGGGCAGTTCCAAATGCGTGATCCGCGATGCGAAATCATGGCAGTGGTAGGTCGGGGAGGCTTTGTAGTTAAAGATTTGGGAGGCATTATCAGGCTGATACCAGATGGTATCTCCAGACTGCCAGAACAATTTTAAGCATTCGGATCTAGTGTAATGTGATGTATGCATGAGATGAAAGAGCGTTGGCGTGTCGCAACATCGAAAGATTATGCGGCGAATTTCCGGTGGCAAGTCCATGAACCGAGAGAACCGCTTAGGAGATGTACATATTTCAGGGGCCACAAAAAGACTAAATGGAGTAAGTGGCGATGAGTCCCAATCTATGCACAGTTGAAGATCCGTCATGCCTGGCGGTAACAGGCGGCGGCGTGTATATTCTCTTTGCAACCGGGGAATCGGCGGATGGGGCGACGGTGACATTGATGATGGTGATACAGGCATAAGATCATCACGAGAAGGCACAGGTGGTGTTGGGACTTCATGTTTGTACACAGGTCGGGATCCAAAGGCACGCGAATCCGGCGTGGGGCGTGCTGCAATCTCATGTCCAGCCGCCGAGAGAAAGTCCAAGGGAAGCGACATGATGCAGGATGGGATTGGGCCAGCTAGGTAAGAAGAGAGATTTGAGATGCCATGAGATATTTGTAATTCTTCACTATCGCCAATGCGTTAGCCTGTGAGTGTGGTGATGGGGCGCAAATTGGAGGGGCTGACAGTGTTGGGGGCGGAGAAAAACACTACCTAAATGGAGTATGGGGGCCATCCCTGATCTCCATGATCCCTGTCTTTGGACCCTTTTTTGGTTAAAAATAATACGTAGTGGAACCAAAAGCATTTTAAATGAATCTCTTTTTCCTATGCTTTATGGCTATAGAGGTAAGATTTCCTTAGTGGCTATATTATCTCCCTTCCAACCCGCCATGTTGAATACCTAGTGGGCCACCATTCCAACCTGTCAGAAACAAGATATGGCAGCAAAGATTAAGAATATATGTTCATAGAACATTTTTGCTCTAGCGGTATTACGCCCCAAATTTATTCAACACATGCATTCAAACAAATTCTATCACAATCAAAGACCGGACCATGTTGTTGTCTTCTCAACATCAAGGACGCCCTCCAATAGAACCTTGTGGCTGCTTGATCCAATCAAGATTCTGTACTGCCCCTTCTCACACACCCACATGTGCAATTCTTGGTCCCAATAGGCAGTGCTGAATCGTTCAAGTGAAATTTCCATGCGGTGGGTCTCCCCTGGCTGCAAATAAACCTTGGAAAAGCCTTTGAGCTCCTTCACCGGTAGTGCGATGGTCGCCATCTTGTCGGGACTGATGTAGAGCTGCACGGTCTCGGCTCCAGCCAACTTCCCTGAGTTGGACACATTCAGAGTAACTAAAGTGGTGGTGACACTGAGGTCGGAATAGTCGAAGGTCGTGTACGACAATCCGTAGCTACATAAGAAATGTTAGTTGCTTGTTATAACTGGTCTGTAGAGAAAAGGGAAAGTTACCCGAATGGATAAAGAACGTCTTTTTGAAGCTTTTCATAGTATCGATACCCGAAGTAAATGCCCTCACCATAGGTCACTTGCCTTCTGTCACTGCCCAAATTAAGGAATGTTGGCGTATCCTCAATGCAGCGCGGGAACGAGAGTGGTAGTTTCCCGCTGGGATTGACGGCACCGAAGAGGACATCTGCAAGACCGTTGCCCAGCTCGTTTCCGCCAAACCAGGTGTGTACATGTGTGTTCACAGTCTCGGCCCAGGGAAGCATATTGAAAGGGGAACCGCTCTGGGTGACAAGAATGACCTCGGGTGCCGCCGCGAGGACGGCTGTGACATGAGGAGGCAGAGACGATGGAAGGTCCATATTCGGCCGGTCTAACCCTTCTGATTCAAAATCGCGGGTCAATCCGACGCAAAGAATTGTGATATCAGCACGCTGAGCGGCTTCAACAGCGCATTCAATGGCCAGTTCCGCATCGATAACTTCGATCATCCCCAGACGACAAGCTCCACCACCAAAGTTCACAACACCAGGTTTCACAAGCTTGGACGAGGCACCACTAATAAATTCGACTTTGAGTTTGTAAGCCTGATTCTTAATCAGATCGATTGTGACTTTTTCCTCCAGAGTCCCTTTGCCAAAGAAGTTACCTCCACGCTGCACGGTGGTATTCTCTATGACAAGCTCGTCGTCGATATAGAAATTAGCTGAGCCGTAGACAGCCAACCCAAATTCGAAAGAGCCAGTAGCAGGGGCAACCAAATCACCCTCAATATCAGCATAGAAGATATTCTCTAACTAGAACTGAGAGAAGCCCATGAGGTGCCACGAGGACTCCGAGAGAATAGCTTTATCAATGACCGGACGATTTGGGACGGAGGGAGGGTCCCGATAAAGGCGCATTCGAAGACCAGGCCCCCCAGTTATAGTTCGTATATCTGCGGCTGATATCTCTGCCGTGAAAGCATAAGCGTTCACGCCAGGCTGATATAGCACTTCGACGTCCTGTGGTAGCTGATCAACGATTCCTTCGTACGGTGAAACGGTGTAGTATGCGTGAAGAGACGCAGAGCCTCCACCACAAAATGCCACGGTCTTCATATTGGGCCCAATCAATGCAATGTTCTTGAAAGGCAACAGTCCTCAATCATTCTGGAGGAGAACCACGCTATCTGCGGCAAGTTTGCGGTTCAACTTCCGGTCTTCGGGAAGATCTCGAGTGCTCTATTTGTGAAGAGGAAGCCAGATTTCTAGACACCCACTTTCTTGTAAATATGCAAATCAAAAGCGGGCGATCCCATTGATTCTACTTTGAAGAAAGATTTTGATAACATGAAGAGTATGCTACGCTACTATTTCTGAAAGCATTTAGAAAGACACGTAGAAAAACAGTTGGAGGCAGAGACTATATAAGTGCTTCTTGGCAGATGGTGGACCGCGGCACTGACGTTCGCCAATCATCTATTTTCACACCTACTCAGCATTGTATACACGACGTAGGCCTATGTATTTCTTGACAAAGTGATTTTTTTTGATGAACGAAGAACGTCCTATGTTCAATTTCAGACACTTCTGGCTCACAGACACTGCGAATACCACGCATTCTGCGCCTGGCAGGTATACGGGCTGGCACACGTCGTCGGCCCCGTCCAACCACTTCCGCCGCATTGTGCCCAGTGGGCTGCCGTTGCAGTAGCAGTGGCAGTAGCAGTAGACACTGTGGTGGTGGTGGTGGTGGTGGTTGCCTTAGTGGTGGTTGTCGAAGTAGAATGTGCGGTAGTGGAAGACGTCGTAGAAGTGGTTGTAGAGCCGCCTGAGCTGCCCGAGCTGGAAGGGAAGTAGGCAGACAAGATACTCATGTAGTAAGTATAGGCAGGGCCTGAGGGCGGCTCCATCGAATAGATATAGGTGCTCCACCAAGGCCCTGCAGCCCACCAGGATGCTCCGAGCCAGACGTCACTGTTCTGCTGCATGTAGCTCAGCATTCCAGTCAGAGCGCTCTGACAAACCGAGTTAGCACCACCGGCGAACTCGCCCAAGAAACCAAGCTTCTTATTGTCTTTCAGCCATTGTGTTGCCGACTGTACGCGCTCCTGACCGATGGTCGTGCTGACGCAGGTTTCGGATGTACCAGACCCATCAGAGTCAAGATACTGGTGCATCTCGTAAACAATCTTGTTTTTGGGATCCGTTAAGCTGACCAGGTTGCTATTGACTGACACCCACGTCCAGGCACCACTCCACGAATTTCCTTCCACGAAAATGTACTGCGACGTGGCTCCAGCAGCCCGGATGGCGTTAATGGCCGCCTGATTGAGGTTCAGAACCAGCGTTTGATCTTCCGTGTTGAATTCGTTGTCTGCAGATGTCAGTAAGAGAAGGGAAAAATCCAGTGACATATAGAAGCTTACTCGTGTCGAAAATGACCTTGTCATTCGAGGCAAACTGTGTTGCCACGGTCGTCCAGAAAGCAGCAAAGTCACTCGTGGAGTTGATGATGTTGCCATAACTAATTCACGTATTAGTACAGTTTCAGTTGAAAAGCGGAGGATATCAACTGACTAGCGCCCGAAGTTGTGTGGGTCAACAATAGCATACGCGCCGGTAGACGTGATGAAATCCACGGTCTGGCAATCGATTAGTACGGGTTGCATTCTAGGCACGGACAACTTACACTCTTCAGGCCTTGTAGGTATGTCGCATCTGGGCTCGAGGTCAATTTATTGGGAACCAATCGCTCCATCATGAACGGCACCCGAAAGATGTTCATGCCCCCGTTGCGTAGCGTTTGAATGGTCGAAGTGGTTGGCCAGGTGTAGTCCGTTCCCAGAACACCCGGAATATGCGCCTGGCCAAACTCGGCTCCGGACTCACTTACGCCAAACCCTAGGGAGGATTGTCAGCCTCGGCTCGTTTTTGGCGGGTTATACACATACAAGTAAAGGACGAGGCCCGCTTGGAGTGGCCTTGAGGGCTTGCAAGAGCCAGGGCAGCGCTGGCTGCGAGCAGCAGATCGTATCTCATGGTTTTGAATCTTGAATTTCAATGGTAGACTGACACTTTGGGAGTGTTTCATTGAACGGGGCGGTTCCAAGGCACTTTATATAAATACACGAGCCTAAAGCTTTTGTGACTGTCGGCAATGCCTCTTTCCTCCGCGGTGATGTAGCCGTATTGGCCCATTTCATTTGGAGAAAGTTCTGCAACATCGGTAGTACTGCAGATATCAGATTCGGAAATAGGTTCCTCGGACCGTTTACCGAGTGTAACTGGCTCGTTTTTAAAGGGCCATTGGGACATAAATCACTGAAACAGTAGTGTAAATTAGCAATGGCTAAATTGGACACGGCATTAGGCACGGCATCGGGAAGTCCGGAGTAAAGCTAGGCGCCGGAGATGAGTAGAAAAGCACATCAGATGTTGCTAGCGTATGAGAAAGTACTTGAGCCCAAATGTGGAGAAGGAATAATATGGAGAGACTCCCGGACCAAAACAGGCAATCTAGTCTAGTGGAAAGCTTATCGTCGAACTCATCAAGACAATCAGGTGTTCCTTGGCCTGCTGCAGCTTGCAAGATTAGCGGGGCTACCCCGTACTCATGAGCGAGAACGAGTCAAAGAAAAGCGACCTACACTTTCATCTGGAGGGACTACTCAGGCTGGCAGGGATAAGAGGACCCTTCTGGTAGGTTCCTGGAAGACCTTTAGCGGTAAAAGATTTTAGCTGTCGAGAGTCACTGGTTCTTGGTGCTGGAATTTCAGATTCGGCCTGACGATACCAGAAGTATCATTCTGCAACCCCGCAAACACAATTTCCACCTTTGAAATTAGTGTCATGCCAAGATGTGGCACTCGCAATATTCGGAAAGTAAACGTAGCAGAAAGACTGCTTAGTGGCTTGCGTAGTCGGAGCGCCCTCCGCATGTGCTCCGCATGGCGCCGCCCTGCATGTTGCAGAAATGTGACAGGCATGACTACGGACGGAGTTGGAAAATAGCCCGATTGGCGCATCCTAATTGGTCTGTCCAGAACAATAGACCACGTGAGCCAAACGTGGAAGTTAACACCTTTATGTATTACTCTCTTACGCTGATTTGCCGGTCTGTTTCAGAGATCTAATCCGATTCACAGATAGTGTAGATAGAGAAAAGACAATATTGGCTACTTCTCTATAGAGAGCTTTTAGCTTTATTGTGCTGATATCCGGATTTAGTTCTGGACGTTGTTTTGATTGGCGTCCCGGCATCTCGAGAAAATCAGATATGCTTCTCTCGTGGCCAATATAGCCCATGATTATAAACGGGCTCAAATTTGAGAGGCTCTCGTTTCTCTCTCCCCAGCGGGAGACTATAGGAACGGGAACAGGCATTGTTTCTGAAGTTCTTTCCCTGATGAATTGCATGATAGAGGCCTCACGACGAACTTTTTTCCTCGGGAAACATATGAACGCCAGGCAGTGGGAGTCTTAAAACAGCGCCGCCAGTATCGGTATCGGTATGTCATGAGGAAGCTAGCGTTGAAACCGCCGCATTATAAAAGTTCGGAATTGGCCCACTGGCGAGGGCAATGATTTTCAGCAAGAAAAATTCCAATTTCATTGTAGATGTCTTCATCGAAGAGAAGATCTAGCCAGAAGTCTTCTATCTGGTCGCTTTTTTCCCAGGCAGTATCATCGAAGGGCAAACGTGGATTCATCTTACAAAAGCGACAAAACGACATCAGAATTGTCGAAAAAACTTGCAGATTGTTGGGGTGAATACCTTGATCAATTAAGGATGTTGATTGGGTACCAAGAGAACAGGGGGAACCAGTCGGTTAGGCAGCAAGACAGAAAGCTGCTTGTAGCTAATTAGGACAGAATTCAAGGGACTGCGAAATATTCACACTCCAGCAAATGAAGACTTGGAAAAAAGGGGACGGCAGTGGACGGCAAGCGCACCTTTCCAAGGTTCCCAACTACCTTGCCCATTAGTAACGAATCCATATCTACAACATGCTACCAACAACAAACTCTCCGAGACGAATGTTTTATGGAGATGTACATGATGCGTGCTCGGAAAGCTATAGGGCATCTCACATGCTGCACGCCTAGCGGAGGCGTTTTCATGTTCTCCCAACGGCAATGTGGCAATAACAACATTATTAAAGCTCCGTTCTATTGCACGTCGCCCTAAAACGCAATCCCACTCTCCCCTCACCAGGCTACGAATTCAATATGTTTGATGGTGCGTTTTGGCAATTTCCATGTTCGAACAAAACACAACACTCTGATATGCAGATAAATGCTGACCTAGTATCTTTGTGCTACTGGGTAATATTGCAATCTTATTCCTTAACTAGCACATACGACCATAGGGTGTGGAGAACAGGGCTTCCCGTCCGCTCAGCCGTACTTAAGCCACGCACCATTTGCCAATCCTAGCAAATAAGATAGTTTAGCTTGGTGGGGAAACGGATGATCGCCGCTTGATGGTCGTGCGACTAGGGTGAGCGAGGGTGAGTGCACAATAAGATGAGGGGTGAGAGCGGGTGAGACGGTGAGACCCACCCTCTCTCGCGCGACCACCGTTAACTGCTGTAGACCTTGGACTCTAGAAAAATAGTCTAATCAATGCTAAACTGGAATCGATTGCACATGAAGGCTCATACTATAGAGAGACAATGAACTAATATGCTGTTATAGTCTAAAGCACGGACATAGCTTCACTTATATGGCTAGCAGACTAACGGGAATCCATCTACAATTACACTGGTCGCCGAGAGCACTAAAACGAATCCCTATAACTACTATAACGGATCCCTGCAGTCGCCGAGATTTCGACTACCCCATTTCAATAGATATACTGTTTCTACGCGCTATTGCATCCGACAAGACCTATTCTGTTTCGCCCACTGATGCCTGGATTCTTATAAAGAAGAATCTCGGTTCTATTTCTATATCTTTAACCGTTTGTCTGCCGAATCTATCGAATTTAAGGATGAGCTATTCATATTCTTTAGGATCAATATTACTTCCTTTGAGATATAATATCCCTTTCTAACATGCTAAATCTCGGAAAAATCCCACGAGAAGTTTTCGATCTCATCGCGGATGCACTGCTCCCCAATTCTACCAAGAATATAGCTGATGCTCTCCTTTACAGTGAGAAAAAAGAAAACATACTATGGAGGGCGATATTCAAGACCGATGAATGGATTGATAAGGCGTTGGAAGTAGAGGCTTGTCCTTGCCTTATTGGCCCAACCTTGGACATGATTGGAAACCCTGATTACAATAGACCTCGGCGTCATCATGTTCTTTTGTCAATCAACGATTGGCATGGTGATTTACAATATTTCCGGCATCTTCTATTCGAGTCCCTCAGAGAAGGACATCGCTACAACAAAGCAAAGTACAAAGTAATTCTACCTGAAACCACTTTTACAAATCCTGATAAGACGCGCAAGATGAAGATACCGGAAATTGTGCTTCATATAAGGCGGCGTGCTATTCTAGGTAATGACCTTATTTTAATTGTACAAGAAGGTCAAAATCGTGCCCAGCTGGTTGATACGCATGTTGAAGCGCATGTTGAAGCGCAGGTTGAGGAGCAGGCATCCAGGCCGCGCCAGCGAGCTCCAGCACGCTGCAGTATCTCACGTTAGTACAGCGAAAGTCTCTAGATAAACCTGAAAACTTCTTTATGCAGTGGTTGGTCCCGTTTCCCGTCTCTCTAAGATTGCTACGTGTAGCGCGTAGATCACTAACACAAACGCTCTTCTGAGTGCAGAAAAGTGCTACATCGTGGGACTTCATCCTGGGATCAAGAAATCCTATTACTGGCAAGAAAACTTCTCCAGTACCACCAATTGTACCGATACTTTGCTAAAATCCCATGACTTTTATACCACTGATATTCTTTGTGTAGGATTTATTTCTTGGATGGAGTGTGAATACTCGGGATAAATCTTGAAATTTATGGGCTGTACAATTTTGCAATATTGATATTCTTCCGAACGCAGAGAAGATAATTCTGTTACTGTACGAAGAGCAGCCCAAACTTGTCATCACTACATGTATTAGTAACGATAGCTACGCTGTATCATTCATAATAGTGCTAAAGTTACTTCTGCCGACGGTTCAGAAGCAGTGCCCTCACGCGTGCCCTCACGTCCTCGCTAATGGTCCAGTTTTCAGCAACAGCCTCGGCCACTTCCTCGGTGATGGTGATCTGATCTCGTCGGCGGTTCAGAAGAAGTGTCATAACCTGCGTACCATTCCGTCTATTTCCAGCGGCAGCCTTGACCACGTCTGCGGTGATAGGGATCTGGTCTCCTCGACGGTCCAGAAGAAGTGCTATCACCTCCGTACCATTGTGCCAATTTCCAGCTGCAGCCTTAACCACTTCCTCAGTGATAGTGATCTGGTCTCCTCGACGGTCCAGAAGCAGTGTTATCACCTCCGTACTATTGTGCCAATTTCCAGCTGCAGCCTTAACCACTTCCTCAGTGATAGTGACCTGGTCTCCTCGACGGTCTAGAAGCAGTGCCATCACGTCCTCACCATTACTCCAGTTTCCAGCGGCGGCCTTAACCACTTCCTCAGTGATAGTGATCTGGTCTCCTCGACGGTCCAGAAGAAGTGCCATCACCTCTGGACTATTCACCGAGTTTTGAGCGGCAGCTTTGATCACGTCCTCGGTGATGGTGATCTGGTCTCCTCGACGGTCCAGAAGCAGTGCCATCACCTGCGTACCATTGCCCCAATTTCTAGCGGCAGCCTTAACCACTTCCTCAGTGATAGGGATCTGGTCTCCTTGACGGTCCAGAAGCAGTGCCATCACCTGCGTACCATTGTCCCGATTTCCAGCGGCAGCCTTGACCACGTCCTCAGTGATAGTGATCTGGTCTCCTCGACGGTCCAAAAGCAGTGCCATCACTTTCTCATCAAAACGTCTAGCAATAATAGACACAGCCTCGTCCGTAATATTCATCTGTTCCCCCCGACGGTCCAGGAGCAGTGCAATTATTTGTTGATCATAGCGCCCAGCAATAAAAGATACAGCCTTATCGGTCATTTTCGTCTGGTCCGCACCAGGACCCAGAAGCAGTGCTATCACCTGCTTACCGTTCTTCCAGTTTCCATCGGCAGCCTTGATCACGTCCTCAGTGATAGTGATCTGATCTCCTCGACGGTCCAGAAGAAGTGCCATCACTTCTGCACCATTCTCCGAGTTTCCAGCGGCAGCCTTGATCACATCCTCAGTGATAGTGATCTGGTCTCCTCGACGGTCCAGAAGAAGTGCCATCACCTCTGGACCATTCACCGAGTTTTGAGCGGCAGCTTTGATCACGTCCTCGGTGATAGTGATCTGGTCTCCTCGACGGTCCAGAAGCACTGTCATGACTTTCTCATCAAACCTCCTCAAGATAATGCACACCACCTCCTTAGTGATGGTGACCTGGTCTCGACGGTCCAGGAGCAGAGCCATCACCTCCTTACCATTCTCTCCGTTCCTAGCAGCAGCCCTGACCACTTCTTCGGTGATAGTAATCTGGCCCCTTCCATAGTCCATGAGGAGACTCAACACCTCCTTACCATTCCATCTATTTCCAGCAGCAGCCTCGGCGACTTCCTCAGTGATAGTGATCTGACCTCCTCGACGGTCTAGAAGAAGTGCTATGACCTCTGCGCCATTCCCCGAGTTTCCAGCAGCAGCCTTTACCACATCTGCGGTGATAGGGATCTGGTCTCCTCGACGGTCCAGAAGCAGTGTTATCACCTCCGTACCATTGCTCCAGTTTCCAGCGGCGGCCTTAACCACTTCCTCAGTAATAGTGATCTGGTCTCCTCGACGGTCCAGGAGTAGTGTCATAACCTTCTTGCCATTCTCTCCGTTTCCAACGGCAGCCTTGACCACATCCTCGGTGATAGTGACCTGGTCTCCTCGACGGTCCAGAAGCAGTGCCATCACGTCCTCACCATTACTCCAGTTTCCAGCGGCGGCCTTAACCACTTCCTCAGTGATAGTGATCTGGTCTCCTCGACGGTCTAGAAGCAGTGCCATCACCTGCGTACCATTGTCCCAATTTCCAGCGGCAGCCTTAACCACTTCCTCGGTGACAATGATCTGGTCTCCTCGACGGTCCAGAAGCAGTGTCATGACTTTTTCATCAAACCGTCTAGCGCTAATGCACACTAACCTTTCAGTGATAGTGATCCGGTCGCCTCGACGGTCCAGAAGAAGTGCCATCATCTCCTTGCCATTCCCCGAGTTTCCAGCGGCAGCCTGGATCACGTCCTCAGTGATGGTGATCTGGTCCCCTCGACGGTCTACGAGTAATGTCATCACTTCCTTGCCATTCTCCAGGTTCGCAGCAGCAGCCTTTAACACGCCCGTGGTGAACTTCGCTCCCAGATCAAGCAGAACAGAAACAACGTCTGGATATCGAGATTGAGCAGCCAGCTCGAGTGGCGTTACACCATCTGAGTCGATGGGGTCGGACATATCAAAACAAGTGTTCTCTCCGGCTCTGTGGTAGACATAACGCGCTAAAGTGGGCAATCCCCATAGCGCAGCTATATGTAAAAGTGAGAAGCTCGACGGGATCTGACCATACAGAGATTTTTCGGAGCGTAGTCGTCCTAGCCACTGCTCTCGACACGGAGAGTTGATGTCAAAAAACTCTGCTTGCGTATCCCTGATCACAAATTTTGACTCTGCCATACGGGCATGATTGGGCCAATTGTGAGCTGCGTAATGGGAGAAGTGGGAAGCCGACAGTGCACTGTAATGGGACTCCTCGATGAGCAGATCCACACAGCGGTAGGCAAGATCGGCATGTGCCTCCAGCTTGTCAAAATAGCCCGCTCTTTCTAAGTAGTCCCTTACGGACTGATGCAATAGTGCCACCTTTTCATCCTGGATAATGACCATTAGACGGCAAGATGCTATTTCCTCACGGGTAAACTGCTCCCTGGTTTCCACATCCTCTTCATGAAGGTATAGTTGGCAAGCCCGAGAAAGCTCTAGCACGCTAAGTGGTCGCAGCGACACGGCAACAAACTTTAGAATGCCGATCACGTCTCCCCTAGCCCCCTCCCCTCTAAGGGCTGTGGCGAGAAGTTCCTTGTAGAGCGAATCAAGTCCGTTGGGTATATTCTTTAAGACGTAAACGGCGTCCTTTGAAGGAGTACCGTCTAACTTCTCACATACTAAGCCGACCCACAGGAAAGTGCCTTCTGACTTCTCCCGAAGGAGGTTGCTGACTTGATTTCTCGTCTTGTCAGTGTAGGACTGCTTCTGGGCAAGGTATACCACTTTTTCCTCGATGTAGCGTTCAATATCTCGCCCTCTCTGGGGATAGGAAGCCAAGTTCTTGTTTGCGAATCTTTTTAAGTATCCTTCTATTTCGGGATAGGGCCGACTGGTAACTAGTATTCGGATATTAGAGTTGGTTAGGCCCGAAAAGGTCTCCTCAAACTGCCGTAAGAGTGTATCTTGCGATTCCTGATCACATTCATCCAGTGCATCGACGATGCAGTATTTTCGGCCGGTGTTCTGATCCGCCGCAGCGGCTATGAATATGGGCCAGAGAGCATCAAATGATTCGAAGAGCTCCTTTCCACAGCTATTGTACTTTGGCACGAGATAGTCGAGAAGCCGAGGGTGCTGTTGGACGAGTTGAAGTAGAAGCCCTCTGACGACGGACGTGGCGGTCTTTCGCTTCTGATTGCCGGAGTCGCAGAAAAAGTATGCTAGAGTTTTCCCGTCCGTTCTGGAGAATGCCGTCGAGAGCTCATCTGTAAGAAATATGGCTATTGTCGATTTTCCCGTTCCTGGGCAACCATAGAGCCACAGAATATTTTCTTCCCCGGAATCAAGCCAGGTAGTTAGTTCCTCTGTACCGATAATCCACTCGCAGGTGCCGCCCGCACGTTTTCCCTTTCTACGTTTCAATGCATTCTTGTCCTCGAGCGGGTCGGTTAAACGAAGATCACGTAGACAGTCCTGGGTCTCGGTTTTCTTCGTTAGGGCACCTTGGTGGTCTATCAGTAAGGGTAATCTAATATAGGGAGTAGCGATACGAACTTATTGCAATTTCCTCGGCTCTCTGAAGTAGAACTACTACCAGTGTCAATCAATCTCGGCCTATGACAGTTCCTATTCCGCCTTCCACAGGCCCCTTGGGCGGAACCGTACCGAAGTTCTGATCGCCCTTGGCCTCAAAATAATGGCCGTCCACAATTTTCTGCGTTCCCTGACCGAAGAAGTTGTGCTGGCGGTTATTATCACCGAACTGGCTGGCAGCACCGGGCTGCTTGGACAGATCAGCGCCACCTAGTAACGGGTTCGCGTCTCGTCGTTTAGCTGCGTCTGTGTCTCTAATCCAACGACTCAGCTCTCCGCAAACAGCCACAAACCCGGGATCGTCGGCACTGGTGAACTTGGTCATGTTCATATGGTTGCTGTGGATTCCGATGGGGATATAGCCCGGCAGGATTGCGGATTCTTGTGGCACGACCTATTCTTGTTGCATCAGTATCTGGCGAGAAGTCTGGCTTTGCCTAACTCACTAAACCAATTCCAATCAGGGGCAGCTCCTCGTAGAAGCAAGTGATCTCGATCGGTAGCAGCCCCTTTTCTCTGCGGGCCTTGACCATCGTGTGAAAGCCGTCCTGGATCCTTGCAAGCACCTCAGAATCCCGTCTGAGGACATCGACGATGTTGGAATTTGTCTGTTTGATGAGGCCGAGGGATCGGGACACGACCTCGGCCCATCTAGCAAGGCCAGCTCCATGGTGCGGAGTGCCGAGAAAGATAATACCGCGGGTGGAACGAAGGATATTGTGGAGGTGTGGCTCCGGACGTTGTCTCGACGTAAACAAGGCCTACAATGAGTATTAGCACAAGCCCTGGAACCAAGGCGGTACCGTACATCCTCACAGACCAGTCCCCCCAAGCTATGGCAGACAAATATAATCGGCCGTTCATTCTGTGTGTGTCAATAAGCTGCAACATCGATAGAGTTGGCCGCCCTACCGTGCCATCGATTTCTCTATACGATGAAAGAGATGCCAGCAGATTCCACGCGTGGTTAGCGATGCGACTCTGCGACACTACTCCTCGCCAGTCGGCGACATACGCATCGTATCCAAACGTCAGGACGCGGGCGGTCGGAAGTGTGGATGGGAGGAGGGTTTTGGGCCAGGGCTCGGTCGACTCTTTGGCAGTCCACGTCGCATCACGATCGCCAGTTAGGCCGTGGACGAAGACGATGCTGGAAGAGAAACATTAGAAATATTTTCTAATATAAAATGTTACGTACTCGATAGTGCCGTTATCTGGACTGTATAACACTTTTATGCCGGACGGGAAAGTCTTCCTCGGCAGGTGTTCGGATGCAGTATCATTGTCTTCGGCTGGTACCCCTCTCCGCCGTAGGAACTTCTTCATCAGCTTCATCCTGGTTAAGCACTAAATGCTGCCGTCTTCTTCTGCCGCTAGAATTTAATTTGAGATCTTGCGTATCAGTTTGGGAAGTAAAGATTTGCAAAATGTACTTGAAAAGACTTGAGGGGCACGTTAAAATTGGTGGCTAGGACGCTCGTGAATTTAGCCGTGCGCAGGTGATCAGGCTGTTTGATCGAACACAGCTCGAACTTGGGAGACTGCGACGGGGTGAGTCCTCGAATCTCTCTTCCTGCCTTTTTTTCCTTCGGTTGTTTTCCAGGGATGTTTACTGTGTTCACATCACTCACATTCACTGCGGGCTGTCTGGTAGGGTAGAAACTCTCACGAATCGTTCAGTATCCTGTTGACGATGATTGAAGTTATAAAATATTTCGAAATCAAGCTTGCGCATTAAAGAGAGTACGAGATCCTCTAGGGCACATGATTTTGTGTGTTGACATCATGATCATGCGGGTGGAGCCATATGTCCAGGATCCATCCACTCTTGCAATTTCTAGTTCCAGGCAACAGCCGGAAGATGTTAAACCCAACTTAACAGGCTGAAGTTCTCACCGCCATTGAACACTTACAATTTTCGCTCGGTGCCAATATTATTCTGCTGCCTTCCACAGCAAAACTCGTTCATCATAGGCCATTATTGCTGCCCTTGGTCAGGTGAGATGCAGCAAGTCATCCGTCGAGCGTGGCCAATGTCGATTCGTATTGGTAACCAATGGACTCCCGATCTTGCGTAACTTCCCGGTGAATCATTGAGCATCAAGGAGGGGATTCAGGTTCGGTAACGCAGCCAAAGAGTGTTGAAAGCAAAACCTAGTATGTCCCAATTTTCTTTACTCGAACCACCTACAAACTGTGCTTCCACGCGAAGATGGCTGGGCCGGATATGGTAATGAGTATGCCATCGTCGGGATCCGGCTGGATCCGCAAAATCTTATTATTAATGCTTTATCATTGGACTAACAATGCTCCGCCCTAGGGTTGGTAGGGCGAAAAGTCACCATGGTGGCGGGCGGCCACTAGCGAGTTCCCTTAGTTGGAAGGTTTTCCGTTCCCAGCAAACACAGATCCGATCCAATTCCGCCACAGTTAGAACTTTAAACAAGAGGTTGAGCCAACCGTGGTTTGCATTTACACAATGAACTTTCACTCCTAACATTTAGGTTCGGGTCACCCCGACTCAGCCGAGCGGATCGTTTAGCCGCCGAAACATGAGGAATGTTTGAAACCAGCCCGAGCCATGGGACAGACAATTTTGCCCACGGATTTTATAAATCACATAATAATATATTGCGTCCAGTAGTTTTTACGCCGGAAATGGCAGAATATTCCTCGATGGAAGATATGACTGGCTTATATAATATTTTCCAGACAGTCCAGTCTATTACCAAGATAACATAAAATACGCATGCGTACATTGTAATTTATATGACCATAATGATTAAGAGTAAAATATTCAAACACCGAATTCGATACTATATATATTATCTATTTGCAGTCTGTGAAATATACAACCAAATACTCATAAAGCGGTTGAGTTAGAAAGGATTAAAATTTGCGGTTTTGTATGGAATACGGGTTTGCTAGCTCGATGAATTACCTGTGTTTCGATTTTTAGCAATTCAGAGTTGTTCTCATCCCATTGGCCGCATAAGGGTTCTCATGGATAAGTTCTTTTAGCCTCCAGCTTGGCCCTAGGAGCTCTAGGTTGGCCTGTGACCTACTGTACTGCTTCGGAGATGTCAAATCAGTGTAGTGGACAGTAGAGTTGCGCCCTAATACGAAAGGTTCTTACAGTATTCAAAATCCTGACCTAATACAAAAGCCTGGTTCTACTGAACCCCAATCTTGGGATGGACTGTACTGCTCGTCGCCAGCGCAATCCTCAGAACTACAGTTCGCGCAATCTATGAACAATTTCATCTACGACAATGGCAAAGATTTCTTTGCAGACTGGCCGCTTGTTGTTCATCCAGCAGCACAAGGTCAGGCGGCCACTCTAGCTCAATAGAGTGTACTAGCTCAGAAGCGATAAATTCACCGACAGAGACAACACGCCGCGGATGATACGACCAACTCTGGAGGTCTCTAGGGATCAAACATACCATTATGCTGAGAACGGGAATGAGGCATCAAATGCACGACCTCTTCCTTTCTCAAAGTCCGAAAGCACTTTTGGAGACCAGATTAAGGGCGAAGAAGCGCTGCAAAGAAAAAGCCACATTAAAAGTGAAAAAAGATATCGTTCAAGCCTCAATCAGCAATTCTTACACTTGCAGGAACTTTTGAAGATACCGCAAACAAGGATAAGCCTGCATTGATTCAACATGGACGGACGACGCGAATAAACGTTCTCCGAAATGCGTGTAAGGAAATAATTTCTCTTCGAAAACAGTTTAGGTCCTTGGAAGGTAACTTACTTGCGAGAACTTACATTCCCTGATACATAGAGGATATTTATGGGGGTCAGATTCTTGTAACGTAATTCCCGGCCGGTCTGGAAACCCCATCGAAAATCGCGTCTTCCTACCTACACACCAACTTCAACTACCTACCATGCCACCAATTCGCTCTGAATCTTCGCAGAAATCGGCCAATCAAGAGGGCAAGGTCTTATTAGCGCTTGATGATATTAAAAATGGCCGTATTAAATCTATTCACGCAGCAGCGAAGCTTTACGAAATCCCTCCCTCAACACTGTATACGCGTGCTCACGGCCAGATTTCACACGCTGAGAAACGCCCGACCGGTCATAAACTGACCCAATTGGAAGAGGATTCGCTTACTACATGGATTCTCTCCATGAATTCACGTGGAGCAGCGCCTAGACCGTCTGCTGTGCGAGAGATGGCTAATATCCTACTGGCTGCGCGCGGTAGTAACCCTCCGCCTACCGTTGGCAAGAATTGGCCATCAACCTTTGTTCAACGGCGTGATGAGCTTCGATCGCGCTTCTCAAGACGATACGACTATCAGCGCGCATTGAACGAAGACCCGAAGACCCTCCGAGCCTGGTTTACTACCGTACAAAACGTGATTGACGAGAACGGTATACAACCGGAGGATATATACAACTTTGATGAGACAGGCTTTGCAATGGGCCTTATATCTTCGCAGAAGGTAGTCACTAGGGCTGAATACTACGGTCGGAGATCAATACAACAGCCAGGTAATCGCGAATGGGTCACTGCGATCGAAGCTATATGCGCAGACGGCTATATACTACCGCCATGCGTAATCTTCAAGGGCAAAGTGGCTATTGCAGGGTGGTTTGACAATAACCTACCGAGAGATTGGCGAATCGAGGTCTCTGCGAATGGCTGGACTACCGATGAGATTGGCCTACGCTGGCTAGAAAAGCACTTCATCCCACATACCAATTCGCGCGTGCGCGGTCGGTTTCGGCTACTGATTCTTGACGGCCATGGTAGCCACCTTACACCCCTATTCGACCGTATGTGCGCAGAGAACGATATTATACCGCTATGTATGCCTTCGCATTCATCATATCTACTACAACCGCTAGATGTGGGCTGCTTTGCTCCATTAAAGAAGGCGTACGGCCATTTCGTCAGCGATCTTGCGCGTAACGGATACAACCACATCGATAAGGGCGATTTCCAGCTACCAACACGCGCGGCTAGAAGCCTTCCAGTCAGCTACTATCCAAAACAGCTTCGTGGCTACCGGTCTAGTACCAGTAGATGCAGAGAGAGTGCTTGATAAGCTTAATATCTCTCTACGTACTCCGTCACTACTAAGCCGCCGGCCAAGCAGCAGATCTAGCGAATTCGTACCAGAAACGCCTAGGACTATCGCTCAGCTACGCAAGTAATCTAGTATGATGATTGATCTACTAGATAGGCTGTCACAAAGCCCTCGAGGCCTATTGAAATCGGTAGTACATCGAGTCCTTAAGGGCCACTACCTCACGCTACACAGCCTCGTATTACTTATGCATGATAATGAGAATCTACGCATCGCTAATGAGAGATCCGTTAAAAAGAGCACTCGGTTAACTAAGCACCTACCCTGCGAAGAGGGTTTGACCGTTGAAGAGGCCCTACAGCTAGCTACGCAGCTAGGATTGCCAGTAGAAGAAGATAGGGTAGAATCGTATGCGGAGGTCGAATTGCCTAATCAGCCAACTAGGCCAGCAGCTAGGGCTCCGCCTAGGTGTAGTGGGTGCAGGGAGATTGGCCACAGGATTACTACATGTAAAAATCGCTATTTTAGTTGAATAGATGGGTATTGGTTGAGATAATCGAATTTGAAATTTTGTAATGGGGGCAGGTTTCTAGACCGGCCGGGTTTCCAGACCGGCCGGGAATTACGTTATTGGCCTCGTAAAGGGTCCGTTATTACATTCCAAACCCCAAACCCCCCCCCCTCCTCCTTCTGCCGGTAGAAAATCAACAATTCAATTGACTATGGAGAGTCCCTAACGAGCTTTTGAAAGAAGCTGAGATAGCTGGTAGAGCGAAAGCTTGCCTCTGCACCGTACAAGCTCTAGCTCCTCAACAGCTGCATCCAGAGATAGGCCCTTACTATGCCTAGCGTAGATCTCGTCGATGAGTATATCCTGCCTACCGGGATCCACAGTCCCTGCTGCATTCGACAAAATATGCTGATGTCTGGATAACAAGCACACTACTTTTGCCCAAGGCGACAATCTAGTCAGCCTCGCCGTTGGTTTGGCCAATCCTGGGTTGGAAAATCGATGGTATGTGCATGTGCCAAGGGACCGCGGTTTCAGAAAGGCCAAGGTAAGCCAACAATGCTGTTTCTGTGCTCAGCTATGAGGGTCAGTGCGGCGGTCGCGCGCCGGAGGGTGAGAATCACCCGCTCTCACCCGGCTTCTCACCCTGTCTATTGCGCACTCACCCTATCTCACCCAGGTCGCGCGACGCTAAAGCGGCGCTCACCCACTTCTCACCCGGGCGGCACCCACCCAACTATTGACTGCACATAAGCCACACGCCGGCCAGTTAGTAGTATGGTGGGTGACCACATGCGAATCCTGGCTGTTGTACGGAGGTCCATTTCAAAAAAAATAAGCAGCGCATTGACCACCACCATTTTAAAATACTGTATGACCATCGTTTCCTACTATACCCTAAACATCCTCCCAATCGCCCTGCTGCTTCTCCCTGCCCTCTTTATATTCGTTTCCT